>JAEANM010007354.1:0-17804 GCA_017656035.1 Myanophis thanlyinensis | reverse complement strand
TTGCTGTGCTGTCAGAATAAAGAGCTGTTTTGTCACTACACCGATGCCTCCAGCCTCTTGATTCCCAACCAAAACACAGAGAGTGTTTGCATCAGTGAACTTTCAGTCAGGCTATTTTTGAACATGATTTTAGTACCCTTCAGGAAGACCATTAGACTTGCGTTCTGAAATGAATTAATTGACTGGTCAGAAAGTATGAAGAACATTTGAGGCACCTTCTTCCACTTCATCCAGTTACTCTCTGCCATATCATTCTTGTCAATTTCACTCAAATTCTTTTTACATGGGCCTCTTTTTTAGAATATAGAATAACAAAGTTGGAAGGGACCTTGGAGGTCTTCTAGTCCAACCCCCTGCTTAGGCAGGAAACCCTATTTCAGACAAATGGTTGTCCTATCACTTCTTAAAAACTTCCAGTGTTGGCGCATCCACAATTTCTGGAGGCAAGTTGTTCCACTGATTAATTGTTCTGTCAGGAAATTTCTCCTTAGTTCTAGGTAGGTTTTCTCCTTGATTAGTTTCCACCCATTGCTTCTTGTCCTGCCCTCAGGTACTTTGGAGAATAGTTTGACTCCCTCTTCTTTGTGGCAACCCCTGAGATACTGGAACACTGCTATCAGGTCACCCCTAGTCTTTCTTTACATTAAACTACATGCCAGATGTCAATTGCAAGATGTTGATAAAGTAGAGGTTGCTGTCACATACTTCTCCCAAACTGGTAAATACTTCAAGGAGATATCAAGGTTGGCAGTGAATGGCCATTGTTGGCTGAACTTGGAAAGACAAAGCAATTTGCCATAGAACTAGGCAAAGGACTGTAATAAAAAAGAGATAAAAGTATAGTGATGCAAAAACTCTTCTCAGCAGAGCTAGAAGAAAACCTACAATGCACTCATTCGGCCAAAACTAGCAGAAGCCAGGCCCCTTTCCTAGACTTTCTATGCCAAGGGTGTCAAACTCAAGACCCAGGAGTCACATCTGGCCTGTGGGGCAGCCCTGGAAAGAGCGAAGGATCGGCCTGTGGTGCCTCTGCCAGCAAAAATGGGCTCCTGAGGTCTGTTTTCACTGGCAGAGGGTTGCAGGAGGCCAGCCCAGCCAAAAACAGAGCTTGGGAGCTCATTTTCACTGGCAGGACACTCAGGCCACCACAGACCCCCCCTAACATGAGTGATGTCCAGCTGGTCATGTCCACTCTGGCCACGCTCCCCTCCCCCCCAGGTCAAACACAACCATGATACGGCCCTCAATGAAATTGAGTTTGACCCCCCTGTTCTAAGCAATATAGTAATAACACCCTTTTAAAAAATACAGATCTAGCACTTTTTAAAAAAAACAACCAGTAAACCTGTGTTTAAATACAGGCCTATTGTTCTTTGAAAAGAGCACAAACCCACGTATTCTGAAGTGTCAATTGGACATTTTTTTAGAAAGACACCTACCTCTGTGGAAGCCAGATGTCCAGGATCCTCTCCAGTCCAAAGCAATGTTGGCCATGAAAGGCCATGGCCAGCATCTGGAGAAACCTAAAACGGCCAATGCAAACTGGGCACATCTCACTCTTATATCTGGGTCATCAACCATATTCTTGCTGAATTGCAGTATATCATGTCCGCAGCAAAAACAATGTGTCTGGAAAAGAGGAAAAACATGATTTTAAACTGGAAGTGAGAGGAAGGCAGCCTAATCAGAATATGTCCTTTAAAATATATAGGAATCATACCGTAGTGCCAAATCCTGTCATTTTTCAATCTTTGGCAACTGGAGGCCCTGGAAGGAAAGCAATTCTAGATATTGGCTCTGTGCTTTTGTCTTAAGTTGTAAGCCCCTGCTTCATTCCGAGAAATGCAGCTTTATTGGATTTTCCCAGAGGTCTTTAACCTTTTAAGCCAGCAGGCATATTTGGAATGTTCAGAATATATTTCAGGGGTCTACAGCAGTTCTAGGGAGGTGGGGGGATGGGGTGCTTTCAATACTAAATGACTGCCACAATGAGTGGGACCAGTCATAAAACAAGAAAGGCAGGTAGGACAGGAAATCTGATGGGCCCTAATGGAAGAGTGTGTGGACAAATTGGATCCACAGTCATATTATTGAGATTCCCAAGAGTATATGAAGCCATCAGCTCTTAATGTTATACACCGAGACTTAAGCAAAGTTGAGGTCCTTCTGCACTTATGATTAGCTCTGCACAATAGCCAGGGTCTTGTCTTTTCTTTTCCTTACCGCTTTGGATTAACCTGTATCACTAGCTTACCCCACTTATTGGTTCCTTCTTGACATAGTCATAAATGAAGGAACATAGTTCTGTGCTTTCAAAGGAAGAACGATGCAGCATTTCAATTGCTGGGCTACATCAGGGGCCTTTGTTATCTTTGTTATACTGTTTCCCCATTGTGCTTTTATGGGTTCTGCATCCCATTGCCTTGGCTTTCAACATTTTCATACTTGAATGTTTTGATCTCTCGTCCGGTGTGCTGTTAATGATTCTTTTTGTTTTCCTATATGTGGAATTTATATATTTTGCAGGAGTCTAATATTAATGTGGGCACAAAGATCAAAGGGAATGGGGTTGGAGGGCCACATTCCCAAATTAAAAAATGTGTGCTTCTCTTTGTGCTATTTATGGAGGAAATGTATAATATATGAGTTCACAATTTTCCAATCCTTTGAAAGGTCTTATGGGATCCTTATAAACAGGGCTGTGTGCATTTTCCATAGTCATGTGTAAAATTCTACCGCCACATTTCTAAGCACACATTTATGCAAACTAAATTATGCATACAATTGCTTACTTCTGTGTACATTATTGTTTTCAAGCCTAGATGCTCAGTGGGAAAAAAGTGCATAAGAGTGATAGAGAAAAAGGTGGAACTTTTTCTAATTCTGCTTTCATTGGGAAAAAAATAACGGGGGAGAGGGAGGAAGAGGAGGAAATAAAAGCAGAAATTTCCAAAACATGTATATTGAACTCCACTCTGGATTAAGAACATCTAACTCTGCAGTTCATTCCATCAATTCAGCATCTCATTCCATCATGGGAATGTGCCAGATGCTTTCAGGGAAGCCTTACAAGCAAAGCTTCAGCCAGTCATTCTCATTCTCTAGCAATTGATACTTTGGGGTACACTGCCATTGAATGTGGAAATTTCATTTTACATGGCTAAGACTTTCCACTGATCCACTCCATCTTCATTGAACTAATGAAGCACAATGTGAAGAACAATGGTCTCCATTCACTTTGATTCTGCTGCCACTTAGTTCCAAAGGGAATTCTGGATGTCCTGGTACATATGCATCATCCATAGGCCAAGTGCCATAGAAAACAGAGACAGCTCTGTTTTTACATCAGGTTTTCAGCCTTTGGAGAAACCTGGCAGTTTGCTTGTACAAAAAGTTCCAGGGTTAAGAACATCCCATTTTAAGGATAACCCATAGTTAAGAATGGCGCCTACTGTAGAAAAATTAGAGTTAAATACCCAGTGATTCAAGTTAAATACACAAAGTACATAAAGTTCATTACACAATATAATTTACCCAATATTAAAAATAATGCTGTTCTGGCTTATATCCACATTTGACGTAAGGGCAAGCCTTGGGAATGGAACCTGTTCTTAAACTGGGGCTACCGTGTGTACCTGATAAACGCAAGCACCCACTGTTGCTTGCGTCTGGTTGTAATTTCTTGGTGTCAGTGTGTGAAATGTAGTATCTCTTTATAGGTTTTGAGGCTCAGTCAGGACCTTTCTCCCAATTAGGCAAGTATATTTGTTCCACTCCAGTGATGTAGCCTTTATTCTGGTCTCTTGTTTCTCCAACTTTCTTGTTTGTGCAAAGATCTACATCCAGTCTAAGACAATGTCTGTTCTGCTACAGTGTGTGACTATTGTGAGACAAGGGTGATATTGCAGAATATTCCATAGGAGGGGATTTCAAAGTGAGAGAGACTTGAAAGATCACAAGGGTTAGTTTGCTGAAGAGAGAGCAGGCAACAGTCTCCGATGGATATGCAACTTAATGAATACTCTCCCTCATTCATTTCAGTGGCCAAAACATCATGCATGCTTCCTACATACATTCTACATACATTCCTACACTCTCCTATGATATACTACTAGCTTCTTTTGGTGTAAGGGCTTCCCAGAAAGACAGGATTTAGATCCCTAGAGGCTTTTTTTTTTTTTACTAATTAGGTCATCTAACTGGGATATTCAAAATGGTAGCCCAGAGTGGAAAGCACCAATCCAAGCACACAGGTAGAAGGAAATGTATGACACGGGGGTTATGGAATTCTACAGTGAAAATCCTATACAATTAGGAAGCAAAACGGACTTCCAACACAAGCATAGCAGGGGTGAAATTCAGCCGGATCACACCACATTGCCCGAACCAGCAGTGGCGATTTAAAATTGGCCCTGCCCACCCACTCTTGCCCTTATACTTCCTTATACAAGCTTTTGTTTGTTTGCTTCTTAGCTTAATCAGGTGTTTGGCATGTCTACAGAGCCTTCCTGATGATCCTGGCTGCCACTGGTGCCTATAAATGAGGTTTAAAGAGGCGCGCTCTTTGCAGCGCGTTTGGCACGCATGCGCGCGCACCGAACTGGTAGCAAAACAAGTAGGATTCCACCCCTGAAGCATAGGCAAAGGTATTCCAAGTCTATGAGATGCATTCTGCAAAATGCATCTATTTCATATTTATTTTGAAGACTGGAAGTTCATGTAGAGCTGAGGAAAATTGGTGCTTAGCTGTAACAAGCCAAGCGGGAGGGGAAATCAAATTCAAGCCTCAAGAAGTCAATGGCTTGCCACCAACATTCAATAACTCAAGGTTCTTTTTCAACACCTGAATTTAGCCAATGAACACGGCTACAAATGGTGGCCTTTTACCCACTATTGGCTCAGCAGAAGCAGTGCAGAAGGAGTGCCTGAGTTATTCAACTAAGTTCCATGATTCAGCTATTGCAATAAAGAAACTAAGGCCTGGATATTCTTTTTATTGAATCGTATAGAAACCGAGGAATGTTCAATTTTCTGAAAGAATTTTTGGAAAGGCAGGTGATCCAACAACAACAACAAAAAATCCATCCTGGTTTAAGTTGATTTGCTCATTCCTTTCCCTTTCCATCTGTACAGCTATGTGGTGTTCATTGTTCCTTTTGTATAAGTACATAGGGTTTTTGTTATTACCCAATTGATGGAACAGCTCTGGAAGCAGAGCTACTGTAAGTAAGAGAGAAACGATGCAGTTAACCTCCATGTGTGAATATTGTAAAGATCATAATTGGAAGTTTTGATCTGTGTATAACTGCCAATTTTACTTATTGTTTATTCTCCTTCATGCATTCCACTTGGAATGACAACAGTTGATATTAAAAAAATGGTAGCAGGTATGAGCTCTCTTGGGTGCATGGGGAACATGTGTGTGTACGTGTGTGTATAGGCAAACTTCATTGATTGGCATTGACTGGATATGTGTGTTTATTTTACGTTTGTGGCATGACACCAAGAATTATGTTCCTCTTGTGTTGTGTATGCCTGCAGGTGGAATGTGCATAAAAGTTATATAGCAAACTCACGGCCCGCGATGCATCATATGCTGGCCACGCCCACCCCTGATTTAGCGAAGGGGAGAAAGTCGTGATATGTCACATGACAACAACATAATGCCACAAGTTTGACATCCTTGTTCTATAGAATCAGGAAGGTAATTAAAGGAGAAAGGTGGCCAGATATGTTAAAACCTCTCTTAAAAGATACCATTTCTCCTTTGTATTTCACTCTGCAAACTGCCTTTCTCTGCCCTCTCATTTTGCGATATATATCTCCATTCCAGCTCTGAAACTGAACAAGAACCATGGTGGCTAGAGTGCAGTACTGCAGGCTACTTCTGCTGATTCCCGGCTGACTGCAATTTGGCAGTTCAAATCTCACCAGGCTCAAGGTTGATTCAGCCTTCCATCCTTCTGAGATTGGCAAAATGAGGACCCAGCTTGTTTGGGGGCAATATGCTGACATTATAAACCGCTTAGAGAGGGCTGTAAAACACTGTGAAGCGGTATATAAGTCTAAGTGTTATTGCTATTTAATGGAGCCGCAGCATTACAATTGCTTGCAGTACCAAATTCTGACATTCGTGCAGCAGCTGCAAATAAGGAAGTTTTATGGGATGATTCTACATTGTTTGAGATGATATAGAAATTGCTTTAGGATATGGTTTTTTCATTTCTGACATTTGCTTGGCTCATCACCATCTGAAGTTTTGCCAGGTCTAAAATATTTATTGTCTTTCCTGATGCCACCTTAAAAAAGATGTTCGAAATATCAGAGTAGCGTAACAGTCAATATTTTTGCAAAGTCTCAACCCTGAGTGAAACAGTGTTGTTTTTGTGCTTTTGTTCATTTTCTCACAAAGTGCATGAAAGGCTGATTTATTGTTTTAACAGAGCTGATTTAATTTGGATATGTGGAATACAGCATACCCATATGTTTGTGACCCCTTCTAAAACCATTAGCTGAATGTTAGGCTAATGTGGTTCCAGTTTAACAGTTCAATGTTAGAGAGGATGTCTTTGGGATGCATTTTAATCTAGATTCCAGCACTGAGCAAGGGGTTGAACTCAATGACCTAAATGGCCCCTTCCAGCTCTAAAATCCACAGATAGAATCCTACCAGGTTATATTATGCATCTTAGCTCCAGGCATGTTAGTTTTCTGATGCTATGTGACATTCTTCACGTGGTGAATGTCGTACAATATGTGGCCATATTCTTGGTCTTCCATTTCATTTCAGCTCTTCCATTCACTAAGCCTGAGGCTTTTTAGCAGAGCTTTCTCTGAACAGACCACCGCTTCTCAATCTGGATAATTTTAATATGTGTGGATTTCAACTCCCAGAATTCCCCAGCCAGCATAGCATAGCAAAGCTGGCTGGGGAATTCTGGGAGTCTACACACCTTAAAGGTTGAAAAACTTGAAAAAAATTCCAACCCTCTTGTTTTTTTAGGCCCACCCAGTTGGACTCTCTGTCCCTCATTTTAGATTTGATGCAGAACACTCAGCAAAAAACCTTTTGAGGTTCTCTACTGAATACAGACCCAAATTCTTTCCCTGCATGGCTGCATGTTATGCTTTTTGCAGCAACTGTATGTCTCTGCCTATCACCATAGTCACGCTGATAACTCTTCTACTGCTTCTGTACATTGCAGTGGCTTGGTTTTCATTTGACCCCAGCACTGCTCACTCCGACATCATCTTCTCGAATGACAACCTGACAGTTACCTGCAACAGCTATGACGACCGGGTTGTGTTAGGCAAAACTGGCTTCTCCAAGGGGCTACACTACTGGGAGTTATCCATCGATCGCTATGACAACCATCCTGATCCAGCTTTTGGAGTTGCCCGAATGGATGTTGTCAAGGATGTCATGCTAGGGAAAGATGACAAGGCTTGGGCCATGTATGTGGATAATAACCGAAGCTGGTTCATGCATAACAACTCACATACCAACAGGTACCTGCCTCCAAGTTGGTTCTATTGTTCTTCTTTTGTGCACTTGAAATCTTTTTAATTTAAAATATCTGGGGATGAAGGACTAAATTGTCTTCAAAAGAAGCATGCAACATTGTATTATTGCAAAGGAGAATCCATCATATGCTAGACCAAACTGTTCTAACAAGAGTGTCAAATTCAAGGCCCGAGGGCCAGATCTGGATGCAGGTACTTAGATCTGGCCCACTGGGCCACCCTGGAAACAGCGAAGGACAGGCCCGTGGTGCTTCTGCCAGTGAAAATGAGCTCTCGAGCTCCATTTTTGGCTGCCATGGCCTCCTTCAACCCTCTGCCAATGAAAATGGAGCTCAGGAGGACCGTGTACGGCCTTCTTGAGCTCCGTTTTCACTGGCAAAGGGTTGCAGGAGGCCGTGGCAGCCAAAAACATAGCTCAGGAGCCCATTTTCGCTGGCATAGTTCTTGAGGGGTGGCATAGTTCTTGATAGGTGCCCCGACAGGAGTGATGTTGATCTGGCCACGCCCACCATGGCCCCCTGAGTCACAACCCTGATGTGGCCCTCGATGAAATTGAGTTTGACACCCCTGTTCTAACTGGTCTGAAGCCAACAACTTTAGTGAATCAGAAGGAACTCTGTTCCCCTATCTACTTTCTCCCTCCTGAATTGGAACATTCAAATTGGCATTTATAGCATCACCTTTTGCTACCTATAGTGGAAATGTTTTGGGTCATTAGGGAGCATGCCTGAAGTTTCCCATCCTGAGGCAGCAGACAGAACAGAAAATAATTTCCAGATCAAGGATTTTTAAAGGGAAGCCAGTTTGGCAGATCCAGAATCCATTCCATGTGAAAGTACCTTAATCTGTCTTCCACCTTGGCAGTGAAGATATGCTCGGCCTGTTATTATTTTCTTGAGCCCAAACTTCACTTGCAATAAAAATGCAACAAAGCACAGCCATCAGATAAGACGTAATCTTTAAATAAAATTTTAGGCACTTTGCTGAGAAGTACTGTAACTAAATTGTCTTTCCTCCTCTGATGAAAGATAGCTAGACTGGGGACAATCTAAACTCTGTGAGATGAATATTATTCAACAACTAAGAATGTTTTACCTTTTTTTTCATTCTCTTCCGTATTTCTGCCTTGGTGGGTAGATTGTCCCAGATGATTTTGTAAGTGGATACATGGATCTTAGATACAATTTCCAACCAGCATGATCTTCAGATGCCATTATAGACATAAAATTTTGATGTAACTAAAGCAAAGATTACTACAATCAATTCTATCTTGCTCAGGTAGCCACTGTTTAGAAGTTCACTGAACAAGCCAATGCTGAATTCCATTCCCAATTCTTCAGCCTACCTACGGTGCAGTTACTAGACCAGAAACACTGGATTGTTTATTGGGCATCTAAGTAGTGGAACACATACATTCTCCACAAAGAGCTATGCCATCTAAAAGACCAACTTGGATGTGCTTGCAGGATGGTCCCTCAAATGTCAATATGCAACAGTGGTCAAGAATATTGAATTAGGATGGGGAAAGTAGGTTTAAATCTTAACTGGATCATAAATCTCACTGAAAAACTAGAGGCAATCATTATCTCTAAGGCTGACTTATCTCTCAGAACTGTTGTGAAAACTAAATCAATGGGTACCCATCTAACCCACCTTTAAATTGAAAGAGGAGAATCACAAATTAATTAGATGCTAACTGGCATTTCTTTTCAACAGAACTGAAGGCGGTATCACCAAAGGTGCCACTGTGGGCATCCTGCTTGATTTGACCAGGAGGACCTTGACTTTCTCCATCAATGAAGACCAGCAAGGACCAGTGGCCTTCGAGAATATGGAGGGCATATTCTTTCCTGCTGTCAGTCTCAACCGGAATGTGCAAGTAAGGATGGCCTGAGACCTGGCTGGTTGAGAAATGCCAGTTGGAAGTTGTGTCTTGGTATCATGCAGTGGCAATGGGGATAGACAGCACCTTTAAGGATGGCGGGAATAAAATGCAGGGCTGAGGTGGCAAAAACTGGAGTGAAGCAAAAGAACTGGAATAATCTTCCTCAAAGTGACCACCTTCAACATTTGTAAACTTCAATTCCCAGAATTGGGCAATAGCTACGTTGGCTGAAATTTTTGAGAGGAATTCCATATTGTTAGAACACACCGTTTGGGGAAGGCTGACCAAAATTATAGGTCCAGTTGTGTTGTTTTTCATTGTCATTTCCTTTTGGCCACACCAGCTCAGAGTGAGGGAGGTAGAGCTCAACAATCAGTCTTCCATCCTTGCCTATGACATGCCAAGATATCTCCAGATTTAAAGGAGGCAGTATTCCCTGGTTCCTTCTTGCATGGGTGACAAGGTATGCAAGAGTGAATAGTGTTCAGTTTATTATGAACAGTGCTACGAAGCGGCATCTACCCAATACCCTTCCCTAACACCACTTTTTACAAGCCACCTAATAGCATATAAATGTGAGATGGGAGGCTAGATACATTGATTGAGCATTTAAATAAATAAATAATTACCCGAGAGGCACTGTATTAGGGCCAATTTAGAAAACTAAATGGACGTAATATTTGTCTTCCTGGTGGCCAAAGAGTTAAGCTGAAAAGTTAAATTTTGGAAACGAGAAAAGAAAATGTACAGCTCAGGGTTTAACCATGGGTTCTTGGCACTCCTTGAGCTTGCTGACATTTGCTTGTCAATATTTCATTGCCCAACCAGGTGAAATATCAGCAAGAAAATAACCAAGTTCAGAAAACACCAAGAAACCTAAATATTAGAAATTTGAAGACAATTTTCAATCGTGGGGCTTATTGAAGCAACGCTCAACTCTCAGGCTGTGTAATTTGATAGTCAAAGAATCCTTTTTGTTATGTTTTAGAGTTATGGCAAAAATGTTCTAAGTTAGAAAAATAACATAAGTAAAGGGGTGGGGGGAAATCACCTTAACGTTGCTGTTTGTCGATCATCATTTGTTTTGCAGCAAAGGGTAACTATATGTGGGAATGTCCTCAAGAGACAGGAAGAAGAGCCACAGGCCTAGACAAGGGGGTCTCCTAAATGAAATCTGAGTCCAAAGGAGGACAGGTGGTGAAAGAGTCTCAGAAAAGATCCTTCCTCGTTCTCATGGAAGTAAATGTGAGGGGGGCAGAGATATACTTTCACACTTGCAAGAATCTGTTAATGTAACCTTACAATAAAGTTAGAACTAGTACTCCTGGTTGTGCTTCTTGTCTGGACTACTTCACAAGGGTAACATTAATCTTGCAAGTCTGAAAGTATCTCTCTCACCCTTCACTTTTACTCTCCTGAAAACTATAGAGGGTCCCTTCCAAGACATTTTTGCCACTTCTCTTCCTTTGATTTAAATTTTATCAGCTAGATTTTTATCAGCCGTTGTCTTGGCTGCAGCTGTTCCTCCTGTCTCCCGAGTTCATTCCCACATACCATCATATAAAAATACTTACCAACCATGAGCCACTGGTCTTTTCCCCCCACATTGCTCTTGGCAGCCATTAAATCTTATAGATTATTAAACTTCAATGGAGCATTCTGGGGATGGGAAGAAAGAATGAGGAAATGAATCTCCCAATAGATTCATTTATTATCATTTATTAATAGATTATTATCCTTATAAATTCTTCACAGAACAGTGCTTGTGCAACTCTCCCACCCAAATTCAACTCAAAACAGTAATAATAATATAGGTCAGGAAGCTTGGAGGAGTGGAGTTGGATGTAAAGCAGGGAGCTCCATGCCGTGAATGTTAAATTTACTCTTGACCAAAGTAGTCTCCAACTCTACAAATTCCATCTCTTTCTCCATTTTATTTCCTAGGGAACCATTCAGTTTAAGACTACTTTTTGCTTTCCTGTAGGTTAAAAAAACCCACCTCTCTACAGTTGTTAACTATGCATAATCCAGTAAAGGGTTCACTTAAAAAAATATGACCTTGGCCTAGCCAAAGTTGGGCAGGATAAGAAAAATTTAAGCACTTGTGTAGCTGGCTCCTTCAAAACCCCAGGGGAGTTAAAGTGTCTTAGCTGTTTGCAGTTTGGTGTAGAATTTAATGTCTTCCCATTTAACTATTATTCTTCTACCAAATCACTGTCAATTGGTTGTATATTTGGGAGAATATGTATGTTTTTATGGATTTGTACACTAAGAGTTGCTTCTGCGACCATGGAAAAGGAAAATCTAGCTGATTAAAAGTTGATTTAAAATGCTATCCAGATTGCACACTGTCCAATCTGCCTTGGTTTCAGGTCACACTTCACACTGGCCTGCCGGTCCCGGACTTCTACAATGCACGGGGATCCCTGCAGTAGAGATGCCCTCATGCCTTTTTCTCAGGACACATCAAGAGAGCTGCACTGACCTTCTTCAAGAATTGACCTCACAGAAGCAAGAAGGAGAATATCTGGTCATCTGGCAACTCGAGAGCAACAAAAAAAAAATTCTTAAAAAAAAAGCAGAGGGGCAGAAACTAAAGAAAATCAAGGACAAACCAGATTTTGCACCTCAATAAGCTGCAGCAATTGATCCACCCCCCCCCCCCCACCTTCTAGTTTCTCTAACCCCACATGCTGTGCGTGAGTTAGCTTTGCTATTTTTGCTTTTGGGTTGATCACAAAATTCCTGGACATTCTGAGGTGTTACTCTTTTTTCCAGTTTGGTTTTATTCCTTGCTAAAGGGTTTTTCCTTTTCCTTGAATGCAAATCAGACATCACGACATAGCAGATGTGGTTGAACCACATTGAGTCCCAGAGAAGAGATGGTTGTATTCATATTGCTGTGGATTAATTTCAAAAACGGCACGCCAAACGTTTCTATGACCTGATGGCTTGCAAGAATGGCTTTCTCTGAGTCCAACTAATTTTATCTCCACCTTCTCCTCCTTTGCAGTCTTTCTCAATGAAGAATATCATCAAAAAGTATTGGGCTCGGATTGCCATGTACGTTAGTTGGTGTTCGTAGGGACAAATAATAATTAAAAAAATACCACAATGGAAACTCCACCCTTGCCATATTTTGCACGCAATGTTGCAGTGCAGGTATGAAAGGGTGGAGTTTATGTTGTGACACCACAGCACATATCTTGTTTTGGCATCATCCAGACTAGTTATGGAAGCCTATGTGTGTCTCCAAATGTCATCATGGAATCCATCTGAGACCATCGCATAAACAGATGCCATCAAACATAGTGGCCACAGGATCCCAGAATTAAATAAGAAATTGATTTTTTAAAATGGCCCAAACTTCACAAGATTGCCAAATTACATGAGACTAATTTGGTGCAGGAATGCCCAAATTTATGGGGATCTTTTATATTTTTATTGGCTCTTTTAAAAATAAGTTTATATTGGTACCCGTGACAGGGATGCCTTGTGTCTTCTTACAGACTATCACTATTCCTGAGATTAAAGATTGAGGATCTATATACAAAGCCATGCAGAATTAATACTTTTTTTAAAATCAATGTTTTATTTTTCCAGTGAAAGCAAACAGAAAGATGATCGTATAATTTCCACAGAAATGGTAGGCAAGTACTTGTGTTGGAACAAAGAGAGCTTACAACATCCACACGCTTACTAAAGGAATTCATTCTTCATTTTTAATTCATAGATCGCTTTTTTGATCAAAACAATAGTCACTGCAGATCATCACCAATGCAGAAAACCAGAAACTAACAGTTTTATTTTTGAACAACATCAGGAACCTCTAGGGTACATGTAGTGAAGCTCCTGTGTTTGTTTCTTATGATAGCGACAACAATAGCAACATTAGAGTTACATCACATTTTTCTGTTGGATGTCAAGCCAGCTTACATAGGAATTCTTCCCTCATTTTATTTCCCACAAATCATAGAAGACAGGTTGAGTTGGGTAAGTGGAAGATAAATGCAAAGTTGGCTGTCAGTTGAAACCATGATTGGTTTACCCAGTTAACCTTCTGAGATGGCAACTCCATCAGATACCCTTGATTCTCTTTTGTTCAAATAATCTAGTGCTTTTGTATTAATTATAATTAATTAATAATCTTAGCAGCTTTTGTATTCTTCCTTCTAGTCTTGAGAGTGTGTTGAAAACAAGGGGGATTTAAACAATCTAGGATTCTTAGTTTGTATCAATTTTGTCATATGAAACAGGCCCAAAGCCAGACTTTCCTGTATCATCATCACCACCACCACCACCACCACAAAACAACGGAGCCAAATGCAATAAACCTTAGCTATGTTGCAGAATCAACATCCTGCTAGAGAAAACAAGTGGGCATCGTTCATAGATAAGCCATTATCTTCTGCCAAACCATCCACAATGGTTCTACCTCCCCATGGCAAGCCAACAGGGAAAACAGATGATTCAGATAAGTTCAGCAGTTGATTGTATCAGAAGAGCCCTATTGAGCCATCAGCCAAACCTAGACCAAATGCTGCCAATCTGCTGTGCTCTGAGGTAGTTGAGAAAATGCAATCACATGTGGAAAGCACCATTTTTGGAGAACGCTGTCCAAGACTCCCACAGAGGCAGCTGGGATTCTGGATGGTGACCCATGCTTTGAATTCCTGGATGGTTTGCAATGCGACCAACTTGACTTATGGCTTCCTACAGATGTCACTTTGGGAAGATACAAGGCAACCATTTTGCTATTGTTATTGTTCCTAAACGAAGGGGAATTTCCCTGATCACATAAACACGGAGCATTTATTTCTTGACAATATTTCTAAATAAACTATGGGGATGGGGGAAATATTCTCTTGAGGTGGTTTTTTTTCTGTTTCTGTAAGCAAACTATTATATGGGTATGACTTTCTCTTGATTGTACACTGCTGCTTATCACACATCTTTTCTCCCAGAGATAAATGTGAGCAGTTTGTTAGCCATTTTAGGTAACAGCATTTTTTCATAGCTATAGTGAAAGTGTTGCATCTATTAAAAAAAAAAAGAGGGCATGCTGTATCAGACTGAACACGTTTGTGGCTAATGTATGGGAAAGCAAAGTTGCCTCTTCTGTGTGTTCTTCTTTTCAGGAAATGAACTGTGCCATGGTAACATTTCAAGATTAAAACCAGGCCAATTCATGTTGGGTCATCAAAAGATGTTAATATTCTCCTTTCTCTTTTCCATTGCTTTATTTCCCTATCCTGGCCTTGTTAACATTTTGCAATTGTAATACTGCAATCCTATATTTCTGCTGGGTTAGAATGAAAGGTTTTTGCAGTGGCCCATCATTCCAGCAGACCTGCATTATGTCTGGCTATAGTGCAAAATGGGAGAAGTGGTGGTGCATAATATCAGTGGAGATTGGTGCACATTTAATTTGTTAGCGTGAAAAATTAGTTATGGCCTAAGTACTCGTGCAGTTGTATGTATTCCGTGGAACTTTGCTACTTTCTTTGGAAGATTCTAGAGCCATGATGGTGAACCTCTTGCACGGGTGCCACAGGTGGCATGCAGAGCCATCTTGCTGGGCACACAAGTGTTGGCCAACTTATCTCCAGCTGAGCATGCACATGTATTTGCGCATGCATACATGTGCGATTGCAGAGACCCAGCTGGTCTTCAGAGTTCTCCTACACATGCACACAAGATTGCTCATGTGTTTGTGAGTACCTGCGTGCAGAGCACATACATTGCATGTGCAAAAGCTGCATGTATGCACAGATGGTGCAGTTGCACATGCAGAGCATGTGGAGGAGCTGCACACAAGTGCAGATGGCATGCACAAAGCGTGTACTTTTCAGCACTCAGTAAGTAAGAAGTTCACCACCACTGTTCTAGAGGCTTGCTTGGCAATGCCATAAAATAATAGTTTAAGTTTACATCCGGCAATGACCAATGTAGCAAAGCAGTAAGTGAGTATCAGGTAGTTAGTAGAAATTGGGAGAACTTGGACACAGCTATGATGCTGTTTCCAGCAGCAGGAGACAATGTGCAAATGAGCCCTGGTGTTTTGATGGTGCAAGACCTGAGTTCTCCTGAAGTCCCTCAACTTGGAGAGAAGGACCTGAAAAAAGAGGGACTTCTTGAAATTTAGTAGTTTTATGGCAGTTAGAAATAGTTAAAAATTGTATGGCTTGGTGTAGCTCAGAAAGAGATTGTGCTGCCCATATAGGCTGTTGTGTTTAGAGTTTGACATCACTTTCATTGAGTTTGTGGTGGATGGTCCTTCACAGGTTGGGAATTCAACTGCTTCTACTATTAATGTGTGCGGCCCATTTAGGGGATTCAGATTGGTGCTATTTTAGAGGAAGTCACCTCTTAAAGTTATGCTTATCACTCTATGCCAACGGATTTTGCTCCCCACTTGAAGGTGACTGATTATTTAGGCTAATTATGTACATAATACATTTTCCACATTCGTTCATTACAATTGTTGTCATTGTATTTTTTTCTCCAACCACAAATAGCATGATAGCCTCCGTAGTGTTTGCTTTCAATTTAATACTCTTTCTTTCTCTCTCTCCCTCTCTCTTTCACACACACACACCAAAGCAAGAAAAAAAACCAGTTGTGTTTGACAACAGAAATAGTTTTTTTTTCTTTACCACTGTATCGTATCATTAAATTATGATTTTTTTCATTATTTTAATGAGGAGCGGAGATAGGCCAAGAAGGAGCTAAAGATCATGTGTAGCAACATGACCTCAAAAATAAAACAAAACTCTGAAACAAAATAAGAAAAGACATGTCTGTAAATAGGTTGCTGGTTCCCACCAGGGTTTCCTTCCATGTAGAATTCATCTTTCTCTGTGGGCATGGTATTCTTGATTTGTTTGCCTTGTTTATGTTTACCTAATTAATTCAAGGGGTGCAATTTTGCATTCATGTTGTTAATTTTCTTTGCTGCAAAGGAGTCAGGTTCCAGGATGACACATATCATCTCCTCATGGTTTTACATTTCTAAAGAGGCTTGGTGGCTGGGCCACTACAGCCCCATTTTCCACAGACATCTGTTCTGCTTCTTTACAATGTTTCCGATGCTTAGCATAGATTCCTAGTGATGCATAACATGTCATTGGCAATTGTTAGCTCTAAACAGCTGCCCTCCAGGCCCACCGGGGTCCTATGTATTGTTCTAATAAAAAGAATAGGTGGAGAACTACAAATTTTTACTGCCTTTTGGATATATTTGAAGAAGTGTGTGTATGTGGTGTGTGGTGTGTGGTATGTGGTATGTGTTCAGATTTAAACAGGAAAGCTATAATACCAGCAATATTCACAGGGCTGAAAAAGTCAAAGACTTTTATGAATTGGGACCTGGGTACTTACGGGACCGCCTGTTGCCACCATCAGCCTCCAGCCAACTGGTGCATTCCCACAAGGTGGGCCTCCTCGGGGTTCCATTGTCCGGACGGTGCTGTCTGACAGCCCCGAGGGTGCGAGTCTTCTCTGTGGGTGCACCCTCCCTCTGGAACGAATTGTCCCTGGAGATTCGGACCATTGCGGACCTGCGGACCTTCCAGCGCACATTAAAAACTCACCTATTTCAGCAATCCGGTCTGGCCTAGTACTTAATGGGGTTTTAAATTTGTCTTTAAATTAGTTTTAATTTTTTAATTAATTTTAATTTTAACTGTTTTTACATTGGGTTTTAACTGATTGGCCACTTCTATTTTTATTTTTAATCTCGTTTTTAATTGTATATTTCTGTTTTTTATTGGGCTGTGCACCGCCTCGAGTCCCTCAGGAGGGAGGCGGTATACAAATGCAATAAATAAATAAATAAATACAGTGGCCACAACTGCGCAACCTCTCCCCATTTTTGTAAACAGCAGAAAGTGGCAGAGACTAGAATGTGCAGTTACAGCCATCGTCTTGCCTTTTTAAATCTCCTCTTTGGACACCTATGCTGCCGAAATCAGATTGAAAGCCCAGGCGTATTCATGGATGTAACTAAATGGAGCCTATCCTCCCATGGCAGGAATGCAAATAAAAAGAAATGGAAAAAACAAGTTTAAATATGGAATCAACCTAAGAATCAAAAGAAGCAAATCATGGAAAGGTCTTGCAGCCACATCCTATAACTTTGGGGCATTACGCAGAATAACAAAGAAATTAAATATATTTTGATGAGAACTAATTATTTTGGTTATATTTACAATAACCTATCTTGCTGGGCACATGTTGAAACGTAAGATGTTACTTGAATATTTCTGAGATTCCTGGCTGGAATCTGAATTTCCAAAGAGCATCCGTTAAATTAATATTCTTTTCAGTTCTTCTTTATACTGTGTTATTCTTTGATGAATAAAATGCAACTATATACATATATATACATATATAC
>JAEANM010007353.1:0-17805 GCA_017656035.1 Myanophis thanlyinensis | reverse complement strand
TCTAATAAAATAAAATAAATAAATAAACTGTGGTCAATTAAATTTTCTTCTATATTATGTTTGATTGGAAACAGTTTTGATTCTTTACTGCACAACTTAAAATGAATGTCAGCAATACTAAGCCTGGCTTTCCATAAGTTGATGAACTACAATTCCCAGAAGGCCTTTCCCAGCACCTTCTGTTTGCCATTCAGTGACATCTAAAGGGCCATGTTTGGCCCTAGAACTGGTTCATTCAGTCACAATATTCATGGAAAAGTGCTGTCCACTAGGAACAGATACACTTGTTTTGAAAACTATACTGCCATCATACCATTCTGAATTTTATTTGCAATATGTCCTCATGTTTTCCTTAGATCAAAATAAACAAAACACTGATCTGATATACATTCCCAGATGTTTTGGATTTGAAAACTAAGATCTAAATCATTTTTTTCCTTATCTTGTAACACTTTAGCATACAAATATACAGACAATGATGTGTTACCTTCAAATAATTGTGGTGTCAACTTATTTTAAAGAAAACTGCAACCATAACTAATAGCAAATTTTGTCTTCTTGCACAGGCAGTAAATTTTGTAAAATAACAAATGAATGGTTAGTTACTAATCTGAAGTATATAATTTTAAAATGCAAAAAATATAGAAATATGCTCCGAGGGTGACCTTTGTGGATTTGCTTTTTTCATGCTTATGAAGTTTTTTTTATTATAACAATATCTACTGTAGTTTAAAAACATCCATATAACTTCCAAGTAAAACAAAGAGCCTATGTAAAAGTTGAAGGTCATGTATATATCTATGACAGGTAGAATGAGACTTCTGGAAACTATTTGTTCTTTTTTTAAGTGCTTTCTTTCTTTCCGCATTTCAATTAAATACATTTAATGCTTTGGAAGAAGAATTTTCTTTTCTGTTTCTGTTTGGATCATCCAAGCTGACAGATGAATTAACAACATTGGTACAGGATATAGAGATAGAACCAAACATATGGGTGGACCATAATCTATTAAGAGTTACATGGAAAAAAACAAAAAACTTAGATGGCTATTGAATCAAACAATATTAAGACAAGGAATTCATCCAGTCCATGGATAAACTATTGGAGTTTTAATTTAACGAGAATAGAGTGGACGAAACCTTGGTTCAAAATTTATGAGAAACTGCGAAAGCATATATCAGAGGACTAGCTATAACATACAGTATATAGATACTATGTATTCTTGTAAACGTGCAGTTCCACTAGGAGAACTAATTTAATTAACTCTATTTGTTTTTGCAGATCTTCTCCTTTGATATGAGAATTAGGTCTGGGTAACTTATTTGGAAGTTTGAGGAAATCTGAGTACAGAACTTTCTTCTGTTTGCTATTTTTACTTAATTTAGTTTCAGCTTGACTGTCAATTATCTAGTGGCAACCCTGATTCTCAGACCATTGTGGATTAATGTTTTAAGGGAAAATGGAAACAATATAAAGAATAAAATATATTTCAATATAAAATTTCTCACATTAAGTATCAGAAGTGACCGGCTTAGTTCTATATTTCCTGTGACTTGTCAGAAAAATATACTCTAGTCTTATTCAAATGTATTTAATCTACTGACAAAGGACTGTAGATAGTTAAATGTAGATGTCTCAAAGACATTTGATTGCCTATTATAGAAAACAGGATGTTGGACTAAGCAAGTGTTTGGCCTAATCAGAAATGTTCTTTATTATAAAAAATATTCTTTATATAGAAATCATGCTTACAATATGAAGTGTCAGTTATTCAATTATTTACGTTAATGAACATTGATTGGATTTCATGTTACAATATTTACAACTGCTCTAATAGGACACCATATTTTAAATAAATCTGTACATTTTATCTAAAATCCATAAAAAAGATACTATTCCCTGCCATCCTACTGTAGCCAGTTCATTAACTGAGTCATTCTTTAACTGAGTCATTAACTGATTCATTAACTGAGTCATTCTTCTCTCATCATCCACATCTGTTTCAATGTTAACTTTCAAGCCTGCTTCAATACTTATTTTAAATCAGAAGAATTGATAGGGGAACTCAAAGTCAAGGAAGGACGGAAAGGAGGGAGGGAGGACAGAGAGAGAGAAAGAGAAAAAGAAAATGGTTTGCCTAAATGATGTGGTGGTCTAGTGGTGAAGACACTTACTTCAGATTCAGAAGGTTGAGAATTCAATGCTAGATAGTGGCAGATATTTCTTTCTCAGAGTGCAAAGAGAAAATATCTGCTGCGAACTTCAAATAGATGTCAGGAAAAGCATCTGATCAATAAATACACAGCTCCAGTCAGTCACTCTGACTCTACCCCAAATTAAGGGTTTACACTACAGAATGAAAAAAAGAGAAGTTTCTCTAGTATTAAACTCTCTTTACCTATATCAATGGTGGCGAACCTATGGCACATGTGCCAGAGGTGGCACTCAGAGTTCTCACTGTGGGCATGCACGCCATTGCCCTAGCTCAGCTTCACCACATTTCTCTGTGGCATTTCCCACTGTCTTTTGCAGGAGAAATAGAAGCTCGCTAAAGAAAAAGATCTCGCCTGTTGCAGAACAGTGTTCTGATGTCCCACCTCCCATCAGCCAGCTGATCTTTGGCTCTCCATCACACGTGTACATGTGCAAGACTTGCAGTTTGGGCACTTAGTCTCTAAAAGGTTCGCCATCACTGACCTATACATTTGTTGCTAAAGAGGTCTTTTTGTTTAATTTTTCACTTTTTATTGTCTCTTTAGACTGGTGTTTAAATGTGGCTATTATCTACATGTCTATTGATAGCTGATTTGTTTGAATGGCAAGTCTCCAGGAATTCCCTAGAATTTTTTGAATTTAGCTTGGTCTAGCATGAGTCTGTCCATGTGTTGTGAGTTTAGGGAATTTTCATCGTGTCTTCTGACTGCTAGTTGATGTACATGGATGTATTCTGCTAATCTTCTGCCTCTCAGTTGTGGACAGTGGCTGTCATAGTCCTTACACTGCACATTATAGGCAGCATTTCCTGTCTGCTGCCACTTATCAATTCTGGCATTGTATGCATTCGCTCGTAAGCTTTGGTCTTGTGCATCTAGAATTAGCCCCACTATCTGTTTCTTCAACATTCCTGTGCTTAGTCATTGCCAAGTATTTTTGTTATTCTACTTTGCTTGGTAGAATTTTTTTAATATACTGTCTGTAGACATTTGTCTTTCCATGTCTCTTTCTTTTAGGCAAGCATGGTCTCTCCAGTACTCAGTAAGCCTTCATGGAACACTACATTTCCTGTGTCTTCTTCACATTCCTAGTATATAGGAAAACCTAAATATGTATCATGTCAGGATTCACACTTTTCAAATACTGCAATTAAAATTGCTTTAAAAAAGATTTTTTGAGACAGATGTTTGGTCTATAAATTTGATAAACAAATAAATAAACTTAATGTCAACCATTCTTTTAAAATACAAATTATATTCAGTTTTTGGTTGCTATAAGAGGATAACAGAAAATGTTACCTAGATGTATTTGTCATGAGTTTTAAACTCCAGTAGATGGCAATGTTGGAATTTAGAAAATTATTTTTTGGGCTGGTGGGGCATAATAAAATAATTTTTAACAAGTTTTAAAATTAATATCTGCAATACCAGCTAATTCTAGGAAATTTACATCTCTAGTATCAAACCATTCCCGAACCATTCCTTCAGATGTTATAAGTATTCCCTGCCCCAACCCTACCCCGAAATTACTTGAATTGGCTAGAGAAGTACGTTACACAAGGCAAGTGGCTCTAAATAACTATTATTTACCAATTAAAAACACTTTTTCAGCAAGAAGAACATACTGCATATTATCAAAGCTTCTAGGACAGGACCATGTAATGAACATGAGACCAAGCTAAATCCAAAATTGCTAGGGAAATCCTGGAAGCTTGGCACTCAGACAAATCAACTATTAATAGACACATAGAGACATACTAAATATCTGCAATGTTCAAAAGAGATATAAAAAAATTAAGAAAAAAAATGAAGCAAAGTGGCCAGAACACATCCCCTTCAGCAAATAAAACCCAGATAATCAGGAATTAATACTAGAAAATAAGCAAACACAAAACTAAATCCTAATCAAGGAAACATCAGAAAGAAAACTGCCCCCTGGCACTGGTTGGCAAGCTACTGTTTTATAAACAGGAAGCAAACCCTACCATCATTAACACTGATGATATTACCTAGTTAGGGAATGAAACATCTGCAAGCAAGCAACAAAGCTCAGAGAGCACCAAGAATTCCATAATTATATATGTTCTCCTTAGCTCTATTTCTGTATTTGATGTCATTTAACTTGTGTGCATAGATGAAAGTAGTTACATTTCATGATAAATAGTGATAGTGAAATAAAACTCTCTTACAGCTTTATCAATCAGAATAGAGCTGGAAGGGAACTTGGAGGTCCTCTAGTCCAAGCACGAGACCCTATACCTTTGTTGGTGAACGTATGGCACGTGTGCCCAAGTTGGCATGTAGAGCCATCTCTGCTGACACGTCAGCAGTCGGCCCAACTCACAGACTATGCATATGCGTGTGTGCATGACTCTGTGACTGTGCACATGCTAAAAACGGGGTGCTCTAGTCACATACAACTATGCATGCACTAAAAACAGCATGTGAATTGCATCTTGTGAGGGAGAGGACTGAGTTGGGGCCATGCCGGGAGGGCGGTGTGGAGCGGGACGGCTGCCTGGGAGAAGATTGGTCCGCCAACCGCCAGCAGCAGGAGACATGCCGGAAGGGTGGTTTGGAGCAGGGCTGCCACCTGGAAGGAGATTGCCCTGCCAGCTGCCAGCAACAGGAGGTGTGCTGGGAGGGCAGCCAGCAGTGACATGGGGAAGGGCGGCTGCCCGGGAGGAGATCACCCTGAAAGCTGCCAGTAGCAGGAGGTGTGCTGGGAGGGCAGTTGGCAGCGGTGTGGGGAAGGGCAGCTGCCTGGGAGGAGATCACCCCCAAAGCTGCCAGCAGCAGGAGGCATGCTGGCAGGGTGGCTGGAAGCGGCCTGGGGAGGGGCAGCTGTCTGGGAGGAGATTGTCCCCAAAGTTGCCAGCAACAAGAGGCATGCAGGGAGGGTGGTGTGGAGAAGGGCAGCCGCCTGGGAGGAGATCGCCTTGCCAGTCACCAGCAGCAGGAGGTGTGCCAGGAGGGTGACTAGCAGCAGTGTGGGGAAGGGTGGCTGCCCAGGAGGAGATTGCCCTGAAAGCCACCAGCAGCAGGAGGTATGCCAGGAGAGCAGTCAGCAGTGGCATTGGGAAGAGCGGCTGGGGGACCATGTAGCTCCTGGGCGCCAGCAGCAACTCTGCAGGGAAGGGTGGGTCAGCTGGAAAGAGTGAGGTTGTGGCTGCCCCTTTCTCTCCCAGCTGCCCCACTGCCCACGTATCACCACTCCCTCCACTGCCTGCAGCTCCCTTCACCAGACCGCCCAGTCATGCAGGATGGCATCCAGCCCCATGGCGAAGGGCCTGGCTTCCAGCACTACCTCCCGTAGCAATAGCCCGTGCGTCTTGGAAGGTAGCGTGTCCCAAGGCACATGCCCTGTGGCTGCACCATCCCACTGGCAGCCCCAAACCTCCAGCTCAGCCTTGAGTGTCACACGCGACTGCGTATGTGTGAATGTTACGTGTGGCTATGCATGTGTGACACATGTGACTGTGCATGCGCAAGTGTCACGCACGTGCATGTCTGCACATGTGCAGAAGATGCAGGCATGGAGCACACGTGCGCTTTGCGCAGGCGCTCACATTCAGCATTCAGTGCCGAAAAGATTTGCCACCACTGCCCTATTCCATTTCAGACAAGTGGCTGTCCAGTCTCTTCTTAAAAACTTCTAGTGATGAAGCACCCATATCTTCTAAAGGCAAGCTGTTCCACTGCTTAATTGAACATTAGAACATTATGACATTAGAAATGTATCTAATTTGAATATTATATTTTAAACTATAATTATTACTAACCAAATTGTACCCAGACAACACACTGTTTAACGAACAATAGAATTTTGGTATGTTAATAAATAAAAATTTTAAAAAGGAAAAAATGTATCTAATTTATAGCAAATAATTGTTGCGTGTGCTATTCACATGTGATTAAGGCACCAGGTTAGAAAGTGGGAGACCATGAGTTCAAGTCCCATCTTAGCCATGAAAGCTAGCTTGGGCCAGTCACTTTCTCTCAGCCCACTTTACCTCATAGGTAATTGGATTATTATTGTGATGAAAATAAGAGAAGGAAGATGTGTTGGATACGTTTGCTGACTTGGGTTATTTGTGAAAATAATAAAGAGGGCTACAAATAAATAAATAGGAATTAGCCTTCTTTGAAAGGGAGCAAAGAAGAGATCCATGGAACTATCTGGTAAATTATTGAGTTGTTTTACTTAAAATAACAGTTTCATTCTTCCTCCCATTTCTAATATTTTCTCTCATTTTAAATACTATATTAATATAGGAATGTTATGTTTTATCAAATGTAATATAGAGTTTATATTATGTTATGTTAATTCACTCTACATGTGTTGTTAATACCAGTATAATACGAAATTTCTATCTTTTTCCTTTTTACCACTTTCTATAATATGGTTATCATGAGTAATGCAAAAATGTACACATTTTGATAGTAAAGCCTATGTACATTTATGAAGATAGACATAATTAGGATATGATACCTACTAGAAATTTGGATCAGTTTTGTTTTCCTGGCATCTCCTTTCAGGTTTTCTCCCAACCCATTGAATAGCCTGATTTGCAACGTTGATTTGAACCAAGATAAGAGCTTGATTGAACTAAAGTAAGAGCTTGACTACTTCAAATAGCTCTGGAAATTCTGAAAGACTGTGAAATGGTGGTGAAATCTTCTTTTTACAAGAGAAGTAATACTAAAAACTGAAAATCTGAGAGAATGTTGAGTCATTACTTTCATTAAACTTTATTCCATGAGAAACAATGCTTGTTTCTACTATATTTTTAAACACAGGTTGCTTGAATATGTTGGATTATAGCAATTTGCTGTAATTGGAGCCACTCTTAAACTTGGCCAGAAAAATGCATAACCGAAGCATTATAGTAATACGTACTTGTTCTGAAGGAGCTGAACCAATTTCCAATTTGCCACTGAGCTGTGTTTGGTGTGACATAACAATTTACAAATTTGTATGTGTGTTACGGCCTGAAGATCATTCCATTTCTCCTATATATCTGATCAGACATTTAGATCTTTTTGAGAAAATTGATTTGCTAGAAATTTGATGCTGCCACCTGAGAAAAGCCATTCTTGATAACAAATCTGTGAAATTCCTTGCCCATTATCTTACACATGGCATTTAACACAATAGATGCTTGTCTCCATTTCAAAATGTATCCTTTCCTCCAAGGCTTGTGGTCAAATTGGGCTTTTGAATCTTTCTTTTTTCTTTTTAATCTGAAATTATTCTGACCTATATCTTTTTGGTACACCTACTAGCATTTTATTATTTTAAAAATGTGGATATTCTTAGGTTTCCCAAAATAAGGGTTCTTCTGGCTTTTACAGCTTCTCGGTGAAAATATTTTTATTTTAAACTGTTTTAATTTCTTGTAAAATTTAACATGTATTATATCTTTCTTTGGGACTGTTTCATGAAATAAAAGTGGAAAAGAAATATTCAAAGAAAACTAAATATAGAAATTCATAGGTTCGATTTTTCTATAGAAGTAGTTGTCCTTGGACCAAAATAATAAGCTCACTCTTAGTCTGCAAATATAGCAGTTTTATTGTAATGCATTGGAAGCAAAATTTAATTTCTTATAATTTGAAATTAATTTAGTGATATATTTCTATTCATATATACAGCAAAAACTTTTCATTTTAGTAGCTCATCCATCTTTAGAAGTTCTTTAAAAGTTATCTTTTTCTCATTAGTTTATCAATCCCCATGTTGGCTCAATACCCCTTTAGTCTTCAGCAAATTATTCAATGTATTAAAAGTATGACTAAGTCTTAATACAGCATGTAACTTCTCAGACAGCAGAAGCTGCCTCATAAAGTGCCATTGATGTGGAAGACAGAAGAATAATTCACAATTATTTTTAGAAACAGTTGAAGTAATTTTGCTTTTCACAGCAAGAAGGGATGCTACAATAACATGACATATTTATACAATTTAGATATTAAATACAGCTAGCATGTATCCCTCCTGTATGAAATACAGGTACATATTTTTTCTGTGTAGGTTGACTATTAGAATTGGTATATCAGACTTTAATAAAATAAGAATTACAAAATATATGAAAAAAGTTTTAAAAGTTAGCTGTTTTCTAGCGTCAAATAGTAAAATTATTTGGATAGAACTAATGGTTTTAATAAGAGTATGTTATTGATGGACTCTCAAATATTTTCATAAGGCTAATGATAATCATGAGGAACACAAATTCAAATGGACTTTGGCATTTTTTAAATAAAGTGCTTAACAAAATTAAACAGCCTGTTTATATCATGATGCACTGTCTCAGTAAATTGCATAGCCTTGTCTATATAAAATGCTGTTTAGACTAATTTTCCTTTCCCTCATCCCCTAATATTGCCTGATGAAGAGCTCTGAATATCTTAAAAAGTTGTTTTAATATTCCATTCACTTTTAGTTGCTTGTATAAAAGATAGTATTCAGCTATGGATTTGAAACATTTTCTCCATGGAATAACATGGGTGTGATTATTTTTTTACGTATCTATCTAGCTTTCATCATTTTAACCAGAAAACATAGTCAAACCGGGTGGGGAGGGAGAGGCGATCCTTATTTTTGAACTTCATTTTCATCCTTCAGAAGTTTGAGTGGTCCCACAACAATATTAACCTTCTCCTGAGATTCATCCACGCCTCTCTTTTTTCTCATTAAGCATCCCTGGTAGCATCTAGATGAACGATCATTTGCTCTACACACTACTAATTTACATTGTATGTAAACTGAATTGTGCTTGTTAAGGAACTTAAAGGAGTTGAACTGGAAACGGACTATATTGTTTGTTGGTGAGGACAGGCTTCTATAAGTAGAGTCTCGTGGGCATCTGAAAAATAAAATAAAATATTGTTGTATCAGGTATGCCTAGATGTTTACTTCAAATATTTTATTACATTGTAATGATGTATATAATTCCTACATTTCTGTAATAGATTGACTCTGATGGTTATAAGATGCTTAGAGAACAATGGGGAAAGCATATAATATTGGAATTTCAAAATGAATAAATAAAACCCAAATTTGGGGCTTGTAAAAATGCTTCAAGATATGTACTTGGGAGGAAGAGTAACATGTTATTAGTACAGAAGACTGTATAGTAAGAGCAAGGCAATGGCTCTGTACTAATAAGTATTTTTGTACACAATATGTGAAATTGACCATAATCAAATGAAATTTGGTCATTATTATACATTTTGTGACCAATCCAATCAGCCCATAATATCCCTTTATTCGCCTTAGTTTTTGTATATGTGATTTTGTATATATGATTGATATTAACACTTAATTTTATAATTTGATATTAACACTTAATATTTGATAATTTAAGTGAAATATTAACATAACCTGGTATTGATTTGTTTGAAAATGAGTAATTATAGTTTGCAGATGAACCCTGCAGTTCTTTCTATACTGTCTTAAGAAATATGACATAAGCAGAAAATATAATTCAGAATCTATGTGTCTGACACAACGGCAATTTCTTTGGTGTCAACTTGGAGTATGGTTCTTACATATTTAATACACACTTACCCACTTCGGATTAAGTCATAAGTCAAGGTTCTAAAATCATTACTATCCGGAGATGCAATACATGTGTCTAAGAAGAGTATAATATTTGGATCAGCAGTGTGCAAAGTAGCTTGGAGATATAAATTCTGGTTGAGTGACACATAGTATGGTGATCCTGCAATTTTATGGGTGAAGGATAATGATGAATAGAATGCCAGAGACACGTTGTAATGGCCAATACGCCTTTCAGTAAGGTCAACAGCATTTTGGGCAATAAACATTGTTTCTACAATAGTATTCTGCTTCATTTCACACATGACATGAAATTGAAAGTTTTTCTTTCTTGTAATAATATAATCGGAGTTGAGTGTCTTGATTACATTGTAATAAATTATCGTGTCATTCTTCACCTAAAAAAGCACAGAAAAAAAAGAAAAAGTTAACAGAAAAAAGAAAAAGTAATCAACAGTATTGACATAAAAATACTCATTAAACACCACCATTTAAAAGACTACTAATTTCAGAATTATAGTAACAAAAGTTAACAAAAGGCAGGTTACTCATTACAAAACATTTCAGCAGCTACAACCCTAGCTTTTCCTCAACTCGAATGATAAAACAGGGAGTCAGTCTCGAAGACATCAATTTTTTTTTCTCCTTTCTAAAATTTGTTTTTATTTTATTTTAATTGTAATATTAGGTCCAGTTAATGTGTCTCAAGTTAAGCAGAACTTCTTAGACCCAATATCTGAAATTAAATCTAAACTTACATTTCATATTGCTGTTAAATGTAACATTAGTTCAATTTAAATCCCAAGCCAGAGTAAATTTTCTTATAATAGTAAAGACAAGAAGAGAGAGAAAACAGATAATTATTGGTTTTAACAACAATTAATTCTCACCCTTATCTCTGTGTTACAGCCATAGAATGGTATAATAAAGTAAATATAATCGCCTGCAATTTTAGATGAACATGATCTATCTGGAGAATTCAAGTAAACTTGTGATGAATTATAGCCGATTGAATTGAGATAGTGTATGCTAATCCGTGCACGCATGAATCCATCAGAACATGAAAGTCCTAAATAAAAACACAGAGAAATGTTAAGCAAAATGCAAATATACCTAACTATTAGTATTATTTTAATTGTTGAATCTGCTTGTGAACCAGACCAACTAATTAAGGAATATCTCTTCTACTTAGCCAGCGAAGTAGACTTTCACTTTCCCCTGAGAGTAGAAGTATCCAGATCAAATAATGCACAGAAAAATGGGTTTATCACAAACAATTATCAAATTACTTCATCTTATTGTTTTCAGGAATATGTGATATTGTGTGTGTGTGTGTGTGTTATTATATCCATGTGGCCAGTAATGCTTACATGTGTGTGTGTTTGTGTATTATATTCACAGGCCAGTAATGCTTACAATAAGTAAAAGACGTTGATCATTGTGTTCTCAAAAGTACAGTCATGGACCTTTGAACTCAAAAATGGAAAATCACAAGCCTTAACATAACTAACTGGTTTCAGTGAAACCTGTATTATTTTACCTAGAATGTCAAACTCCACTTCTCTCTGGAAGCTAAACAATTCATTTTATAAATACTCTTGTTCTTTATAATCAAAATAATGTTAGATGAGTCCTATCTGAATTCACTTCTTTGCATATTAGTTTGTACATAGTACAATACTAAGCTCAGTATTGTATTGTCATAATATATTAAGTTTCCGTCAAAACTAAGCAACAAACTGTTTTATCATGCCACAACTTCATCCCTACTATCTTTTTATAATTGCATCAAAGGATAAACAGCATACTTAAGCCTTCCTCAATCTATTGTCCCGGCATACTAGCTTGGAGAAGACAGTATTAGACAATCAGTTAAGTACAAATGATTCCAGAACACTTCAGATTCTTACAAATATATTTTACAAATGAGATTCTAAAAAAATAAAAGCTACAGTTCTTGCATATGTAACGCAAACTGGGAAACTGCAAGTATAACAATGACGAATATCTTCATCGAACTGGCGGTTTAACAGTTCAATTTACAATAGCCAATAGACCTTTTTCTAACATCACAATAACAATGAGAATATTTTTCTTTTTTATTGTTTTAGGATTTTGGTCCTGGATAACTTGCCTTCTCAAGTTTACAAGCAACCAAGAAATTTTATAAATCTGGATCAAGAATCAGAGCACACACTGTGGTCAACTTGAATCCTTGCCACTTAAACACATGGGACAATACTCAATATTCAAGTACCGTACTATATGTGAAATGTATTTCTGACATGTTAAATTCATTACAAGAGATATATATTATGGTATTATAATTTGTAGGAACTATGAAAAGGAAATAAACAACAATTTCCTGAAGGAAAAATGAAGATTTCAGGGGCTGCTAAGACTTCAAACTTCTGCACTTCTAAATTTCTCATTCTAAATTTCAAAAGTAGACTCTAAAGTATGAAAAAGGAATAAGCCTATCACCTAAATTCAGTTTAAAGAAGGGTGAAAGATGTACTTAAAACTAAGTAAAAGGAAAGCTGATTTTAAATTAACTATTTATTAAATTATTAAGAAATTAAAGCAGTATTGGTCTGTGAATAGAACCATTTGATTAGGTTAATGCTGAAATTGATTCAAAATGATATTCATGATTCCAGTGCTATCTAATAGTACTATTAGATTTAATCTGTTGCTTGATTTAGGCATATAAATGGTGAAAACATAATATTTTTAAATCTTAGGTATATAATCCCTTGTAGAGTAGAAAAGTACTTCCTAGTCCACAGATGTCAAACTTGCTGCATCACAGTGCTGTCACGTGACGTTTTTCCCATTTGCTGAGCTGGAGTGGGCGTGGCCTGCACTTGATGCATTCAGCCCATGAGCTGCCAGTTTAACACCCCTGTAACCTAATCAAATGACTATGAAATTTTAGACTCTGACACACCAAGAACACACTAAATATGACAGTAGTAATTCATGAATGGGTCTTGAACAAGAGAACAAGAGAAAACTTTATTCTAATATGCCTGCTGCTACTTTGAGTCAAACTGAGGGGAATAGGTAAATCCATCTTCTCATTTTTTTTACAAAGCAAAAAAACATGCCTGATTCATATCATGTAGTGGATTCAAATCCTCCTACCTTCATGCCACGATACTTGTAGAACATTTGGGGGGGGGGTGTTATTCCTAGATAACTTTACCTGTGACTCTAGTGATGGTTTAACTCTTTTCAGCTCATCAACTAAACAATATCAGAGAGAGAAAAATCTTACTTGTAGCTTTAGAAGAAGCTGGTGTAGTAGGTCTCACTACTGTGAACACAATAAAATGATTTCATTAAACATGATGATTGTACTAATCCAATCTACATATACTAAAACTCTTGGGTCTGTTTGTTTGTAATCTTAAATTGGGTAAAATTGGAAAGTGTATGGCAACAGTTATTGAATTGAGGTAACTCAAATGGACTAACTTACAGAATGCTAGGAGCCATGACTCATGTGGGAATGAAATTTGGGGAAGTTGTGGCCACTTCAGCACCACTTGACCTTCTAACTATACTTCCAACTATAACTGTAGCTGTTGAACAAACTAGTAAAACCAAACTGGATTATACCAGTACTGAAAGAGTTGTACTGAATACTTATTTTAAAATTTTCAGGTTTACTTTTGAAATTCTAAATGACTTGAAAATAGGACCTGCATCCCATTTATCTATTTTTGAACTTAAAAAAAGGCATTTATCCACGCACTTTAAAGACATTATAAGACACAACTATGAGAAAATATGTTCTATCGTACCACCTCAGTTGTGGACTCTTTCATTTGTGGAGATACAACTGGTACACTGCCACTAGTATGGCTCCATTTTAAAACATTGTTGATTCTCCTAGTTTAAATATTAAATTAGCGATAAGGAGTTTTCCTGCTCTGTTGCATCTGATGTCTTTTCCAATTAATTATATTATTGTTATATTATTGTGTTCTTATTTTGTTTCATTTATTTAAATATTATTCAATTTCAGAAAGTTCAAAGATGATAAAGATTATTTTGTTTATGAAGATAGGCTGATGAAATATTCATATGACCCAATGGCCCTACACAGCATAAAACTAAAGAGAAGTTAGTTTAAAATAATATTGAATCTCTAAATTACATCAACAGGATACAAGTTAAATGAACTACATAAATATCCTTACCTGATGGAGTAGAGTAGTAACGAGCAGCAAACCCATTTCTTGAATAACCTGACTCTCTATGCAACACTATTGTCAGTATGTTGGAAGTTGACGAATAGGTATAGTTGAGATATGCGCTAGAACAAATTCTTCCAAGTAGATATGAACTATATCGAAGTCCATCAAAAATCTCAATATAGTCTCTATCACAGTCCAGGCTGTATAGAAATAGATACAAATTTCACTCCTTAACTCTGACTGTGCCATTTTTTTCTTCTATTCAATCATTGATTCTCTGTGGCTGCCTGGACAAACCTGTGGTTTTCTTGGCAAACATTTTCAGAACTGGGTTCCCCCCCCCCCATTGTTTCTTACCTAGGACTGAGAAAAAATGATTGACACAAGGTCAGCCAGCTGGCTTTGTGCCTAAGGCACGACTAGATCTCACAGTTTCCCAGTTTTTAGTCTGATGCCTTAACCATGACAAATAGCCCTCAACTTACAACCATTCATTTAGCCACCATTCAAAGTTACAATGACCCTGAAAAAAGGGACTTATGACTGGTCCTTAGATTTGAAAATGTTGCCGCATCTAGCATCACACAATCAAAATTTGGGCACTTGGCAACGGTATGTATTTATGACACTTGCAGTGTCCCGGGGTCAGGTGATTGCCATATGCAACCGCACCAGACAGCTTCCAACAAGCAAAGTCAATGGGTGAAGCTGGATTCACTTAATGACCATTTGATTCACTTAATTGCAATGATTCTCTTAACAACTATGGCAAAAAAAGAGTTATAAAATATATATCTCACTTAATATTTCTCACTTAACAACTGCCTTGCTTAACAAAAGAAATTCTGGTCGCAGTTGTGATTGTAAAACAAGGACTATTTGAACACCAAATTGTGTTAAATTGTTTAAGAAATAAATAATCACATTAAGCCATATTTATCATATTTAAAATTGTAAAGACATTATTTCAATCGAACTATGTTGAATTTGGTTAAATGTTGAATTGATTGCTTAGTTTTAGTAATCCCAAATGTATATTGTGCCTGTTAACCCAGTTTAGTTTACTCTGGAATAATAATTGTTACTGATGAACACCAATAATATATGAGTAGGTTACAAACTTAAAAACACATTAATTAAGTATATAGAAGGAAAAACTTAAGAGTCTTTCAACTTACTTTATAGAAAGGAACTTTACATTTACATGTTCATAGGGCCGCACTTCAATTTTCCAGGCACAGCTCACATTGCGGTGGTTTTCAGGATAATAAGAGATGAATCCGTCAGCATTTGTCAGCTGGCCTCCACATTGATTTGCTACACAACACAAAGCCAAATATTGTGCATGTAAGGCACATGAAATTTTGTAGGTTTTAAAAACTATTTCCCATGCTACTGTTAATTTTGTATTGTTATAGGAAATAAGACCAAGAATTATTTTCCAGGCTGGTGTTTCAGAAAAAAGTTAAAATTTCTGAGAATTTGGAAGAATACAACACAGGCAATAGCATCAATATATTATTTTACCTTTCAATCAAATTAATTAGGATAATCTGTAAGGCAAGTGCAGTGCAATATTTTATTATTTAAAAAAACAACAACACACACACATAATTAAGAAATAGCACACACACATGCATGGTGTGTTTTGTGTGTGTGTTGTGTGTGGGTGTGCGTGCGTGGGTTTGTGTATTTATTTCATTTGGGAAATGCTATCTACAATTGGGCAAAATTTATTTAGCAAATCACTTAACAACAGAAAAGCAACAGAAAACAGGGCTTAATTGTGGTTGTAAGTCGAGGACTTTCTGTAAAAACGACAGTTACATAAATGAAAGCATCCTTTAAGCTTTTGAAACTTCAGAAGAAAGGGTAATGCTGATTCTTCCCTAATTCAGTAGAATAAGGGAGAAAAGGAAAGACATCCTCATCAGGCTTTCAAGAATCTGTTTATAGAGCATACAGCACTACAGTCCCAGTTGGTTTCTTAATCTGCTTCATCCTATAGGGCTGATATCAGTCTTCAAGGCCTGACTGAGCTTTGCCCTCTTTGCTTCCTTCAGGTGCTATCTGAAGAAAGTAAGGAGGAAGTCAGTCTTAGTTTCTCTTGCATGCTTTCACTGTTTCCGGGGTTTAATGGGCAATTTTCTTTAGGTAACATTCATGGCCTCTGCCTTGTTTCTCCAGCATCAGTGTGCAGTTCATTACAATTATTAATAGGAATTGAGTGAAATGGATCACCTGTTGCTACGAAACATATGTGCAACATGAATAATACAGAGAGTATCAATAGCCATTTCTCTGAATTGACAAACAAGGATCTCAGATGTAGACTTACTAGGGGCGGTCTTTGTCACCAGAGGAGCAGGTGTAGAAGAACCTGTTAAGAAAATGAACTTAATCAAGCAACGGGACATATAAATACAGGGAGACTAATATTGGGGACAAACAGAGAACATTATACCTGCTAAATGAAATTAGTCTTAATCGTCTGCCAAAACTGATCAGAGTTCTCCCAACTCTTGCAACTGGTTCATGGATTCAAATGTTAATAAAGGAAAGTGAGCCCTATGGCGCTCAAGACCTATCGAATGCAGGTGAATACACCTTCCATTCAAGCCTGAGTCACTCGTGAGCCTTTTTTGGAAACAGTGATTCATTTGGCCAACTGTCAAGCTATTTAATAGCAGCATTTGGGCATGTACCAGTGGTGGAATTCAATTTTTTTTACTACCGGTTCTGTGGGCGTGGCTTGGTGGGTGTGGCTGGGGGGGGGTCATGTGACTGTGTGGGCAGTTTTTGTAAGCAGGGCAATAAAGATTAGCCTAGAAACAACATCAGATTTTTTTTTCCTGCCTTCCTTACAGGATTAACACTGTAAAGTGGAAAAAAACAAAAAGAGATTTCTTCAAACAACCGGTTCTCCCAAATGCTTAGAAAATTTACTACTGGTTCTAGTGAACCTACTATAAACCTGCTGAATTTCACCTCTGGCATGTATACTGTGTCTACTGCATTCTCATCTCAAAACTAATATTTATTTTTTAAAAAAGATAAAAATAGTTTTGCATGATGGTCTATGATTAAAAAAAAGTGTTTTAGTTCTTGTTCATTATAACAAGCCTAAGATTACAGCTTGTGGCTTAATATTCTGTTTGAGGAAGATGGCCATTATAGATGTTGAGCTGGATGTATTTAGCCTAGGGGCTATTATTTTTCTTTTATTTGAAGATACATATAATTATTTTTGAAAAAAAAATAACATTAAACCTGTTCCATTAGAAGGAAAATATGTAAACACGTTGCATTTCTTTCCTGTTGTGTTCTTATATTTCAGAAGATACCTGAGCACTTGACACCAGCATCTTCTCCATGGTTGCAATTATGACGATACCATCCTCCATGAAGACATTCCTCCAATCTACTTTCATTCCCTATACAATGAACATCATCCAGAGTTATGTTTCCTCTTCCTTGGCCAAAGCGAGCGCTTCCATATGCTTCAATAGCTGTTCCACAACCGAGCTGCTTGCACACAACGTTTGCATCGTTTATATCCCAGTAGTCATCACAGACGGTTCCCCACGATCCACCATGGAAGATTTCAAGACGTCCCTCACAGTTCTCTGCTCCATTGACCAGTCTTACAGATTCACCTGAGAAAAATGAGACAGAATATATGTATTCAAATGGGAAACTGGAAAAAATGAGGCATCTGAGACTTCAAAGACACAGAGAATTTATGAATTTTTGCATAGGATGGGGTTAGTTAACTGATACTTCTATGTTATTAAAGCTCTACTTTTAAATTCTATTCAGATGGTTG
>JAEANM010007352.1:7704-17805 GCA_017656035.1 Myanophis thanlyinensis | reverse complement strand
ATATATAGATATATATATATATAAAAATATAACATACCAACTCAATCTAAATTTTAAATTTACTTTTAAATTAATTTTCTATCTATTTCAATTAAAACATTGTATGAAATGTCTGTTAGAATAATAAAATATCTCTATACAAGTTTCTTTACTTACCGAAACAGCTATCGTGGTACTGTCAGGCTTCCATTCAGCTTGGTCATAATATCCAAATTGCGACACAGCTTTTAGTGTTTCTTTGTAGCGTACAATTAGCACACTGGGCTGGGATAGGAAGAGAGATAGTATACAACAGTTACATTCTTTTATATTTCAATGTTATCTTCTTAAAAAAGTTAAATCTACTAGCTATTACTTACATAAATTCATAAAATCTTTCTAAGAGCTTTAAACACTTTAAGTGATAGCACACCTATAGTATAAGTGTAAAAATCATTTTTATTTATATTTTCTAAGATACTGTTTTATACCTAAATTCAAATAATACCAAAAGCATATATTAATATATTTAACAAACTCCTTCTTAGCAACTAATTAAGAATTGTGGCTAGGATAATCTAAGACTTCCTTATTTTAAAACCACACTATAATCTTACTTGGCAAATAATAAATTAAGCATGATACCTTAAAATGTTCTGCTTAAAAATATGGGTCATGCATTATTATCAGTTTCAAACATTTATTCAAGGTGTACAGCTATCATTCAAAATGGTTCAATTTAGATAGAATAGTTAATCATTCCAAAGTAAAAAATATATTAATAAAAGCTAACGTTGTATAACAAATTTTCAGGCTTGGAAAGATCAGAACATTCTCTCTTGTTCATAAATGTTTATTTTAACAAATGACTGAGCATTTTGTTTGGGAATTTGTTTTATAATGGTATTTTATTTCTATCATTTGCAGCACAAAGTTTCAGATCAATGCACCAGATGATACTAGAAACATTTGGAAGTGAGCTGATGGTTCACCAAGATGGTAATCTATAAATTCCCTATAGTAACGATTAAATACTTCCAGAATCAATTTTATGGGTCCCAGGAGTATATTAAAAGATATAAAACAAATATAGTATGTATGCCAAAACTATGTTTTTTTATTTATGAAAAGCTAAATATTTATGAATATCTAAATAAAAATAGAGTACCATTCTCCTATGTACACATCCCATGTATCGATTGTACCTAGACAATGTATTGTCAATGTGAATACTGAACCTTATGTATATTAAAGGAAAACGTATAAATATTATAAAAAAATAGAGTACCATTCAATAACTTGCTTTTATTACAAAACAATAATGTCTTGAATAACTTACTTTTCAAATTATAGTACCCGTTTTTAGACATCTGGACAGATTTATGGTTTTTCAATGCTATTTTTCTAAACAGGCTAGCAGAGTGTTACATGTGGATTATTTCCATCACAGATTCTACAATCAATAGATAGAAAAGCTATGATCATAAATTCAACTCCTTAATTTTATTGTAATGCTTGGTTTCCAATGTATTCAAATAAATAATCTGAGTAATATCTGCATGTTTAATCTTTTTAATGGATATCTGAAAAATTACTTATCTCTAATTGTTTCTGCCTGACTAGTACGTTCCAGCAACATGAGTGTGCTCCAGCTTCCCTCCTTAAATGTCACCTTGTGGGACCTAGGAAACATGCCTTTTGGCCTCACCCTCTGGAACAGCATTCCCTCACAGATAAGGGTGGCATCTTATCTCCTAGGAGTCTGGAAAGTTTGAAAACCTGCTTTTAGTTGCAAATCTGTAGATGATGTTTATTATTTGTCTAAGGTCCCTATTTTGCAGATTTTGCTGTTTATTACATCATTTTAGTTGGAGACGTCCATCTGATTCAATGTTTTCAGCCATGTTTATGTTTCGTTTTATATTTTTATACACTGCCCAGAGTCCATTGGATTTGGGCCATAAATAATAAATTTACATTCTGATTGTAACCATGAAATTTAGCAGTGTGAAAAAAAAAAGTTTTTAAACTGTCAAGCCCAAAACAACCCCCAAATTACTATAATATACCAGCACATCGTAAATGCACTAACCTCATCTTTATGCTTCAAATACATTTCAATAATGATAGGAATTCAGCTGAAAGGTTATATCTTAAAATGAAGTTATGGAATATTAAGATACTGGTATTCTGGTGTGTGCTGTTGCAATAATATTACTTCTAACTGTTTTAATCTGGTGCCCCTCCAGTTGTTTTGAATTACAATTTCCATTTCCTCTATTTCCATTGCCATTTAAGGCCTGCAGACAAGAACAATGGTTGCTATAATCCAAAACACCTGGAAGGCACCAGTTGGGAAAGACTGATATAGAGTTTAAAGCAATCTTGCCTATAATATTTGGCAGTAACTAATGGCAACTTGTTGCAGAAGATAACTGCTGAGGAAAGCAGCATAATGGAAAAAGAGGGCTGCAGCACGTAAGAACAACCGAGTTTACTGCCTGTACTACTATAATAACTTCCAATCAGAAATACTTGTACTTTGTTTCACTATTTTCTCCTTCAATGGAAATTATAGTAAAATTATGGTAACTGAATACATTCAATAAAAATGGAAACATGTTTACAAGTAAAATCTAAATCTGAAGGAGCTGGATGTCAATTTTGCATAAGCTTTTTGCATAATGTTTCCCCAAAAATAAGCCCTCCATGCATGCCTAATATAAGCCCTACTGCCAAAATAAGCCCTACTTAACAGCCTGAGCAGTTGGCCGCTAGCCCATGCCGTCTGATTACTCATGGTTCCATGGCCATGGGGCGAGGCGGGGTGGTGGTGGAGCTGCCCACACCGGCTTACCTCAAGACCCCTGCAACCACACCATCCATGCCCCGACACTTGCCTCATGGCGACAGCCAAGTGCAGCAGGAGCCTCATGGCTGCAGTGGAGCAGGAGGCTGAGTGGCATGCTGGAGACATGGCCGCAAGGCAAGGCAGGTGTTGGCAGGTGGATGGCCTGGTTGTGGGGGGCATGAGGTACCCCTGCCTTGCTTTGTGGCCTCGTTTGACCTCCTGCTCCATTGTGACCATGAGCAAGCAGAAGTGGGCCATCAACCACGTGGGATTCTGCTGGATGGGGATGTGGAGCTGCCGCTGCCAGACGAGGCAAGTAGCCTGGCTGCGGGGACCCTGAGGTAAGCCAGTTTGGCTGTGTGGGGTAGCTTTAGTTGTCCTGCCTCACGGCAGTGGCACTAACAAGCCATGCGGCTTCTTGACCTGTCGTGAGCAAGCAGAAAAAGTGGGCCTCCTATACATAGGGGGAAAATAAGACACCTCCAAAATAAGCCCTGGTGCTTATTTTGGGGCCTAAAAGAAAATAAGACCAGGTCTTGTTTTCAGGGAAAAACAAATATGTATAATTTATTTTACATTAATTTATATACAAATATTGTATAAATTGGGAAAAAAGGAGACCTCCACTCTTTTTCTTTCTCAGATTATTTCTCAGTATTACTATGGAAATATATTTTGCCATACAAAATTAGCAAAATGAATTAAATAAACTTATAAGGACTCCGTGAAAAGAACCACTTACTAAAATACATATGGTAATCATGCTGGGAACATACTTGGTTTCATAAATAGTTTTAAACAATTTGTTCATATTTACAGAAACTTTCTATACTGAAAGTAGTATTTGTACATTTAACAGGTTCTATTTAAGGATTCTTTTAAACATTAAGTTCATATTTCTGGTTATTTGCAGGATTGCCTTTCAGGAAGACTATGCATTTGGCAGGAAACTTGGAAATGTGCTTTTTCCATGGCTGCTCCTACTTTGTGGCAACAGGCCCCTATCCTAACTTTTCGGAAGGCCATTAACACCAGGCTTTTTACTGAGATGCTGGATTTGTATATATGGGAGGCGGGTGGCTGAGGGACAATTAAGGTGCAGGGTTTTATTGTTGTTCAATTGTTTTTTATGATTGCTGTATTTATTGATTTTATGGTTGTTATAAGCTGCACAAATTTGCTTAAGATGGATACTCATATAAATCTTTTAAATAATAAGTACTTTTAAATATCTGAGACTCAATGAATAGAAATCCTACCTTTTCCCCCCTACAAGGAAAACTGACAATTGTATGGAAGAAAATAAATTTTATTGGACACAAGTACAGTAGCTAGTTTAGGCATGTAAGCTTACTGCAAGTAAATAACATGCTAAAACCATAAAATCTTGTTTTGTTTCAGACAGGCACTAGCAAGAACCATAAGGTAAAGGTTCCCCTTGCACATATGTGCTAGTCATTTCCAACTCTAGGGGATGGTATTCATCTCTGTTTATAAGCCAAAGAGCCAGCACTGTCTGATAATGATTCCATAGTCATGTGGCCAGCATAACTAAATGCCAAAGGCACACAGAGCACTGTTACTTTCCCACCAAGGTGGTCTCTATTTTTCTATTTGCATTTTTACATGTTTTCGAACTGCTAGATTGGCAGAAGCTGGGGCATGTAACAGGAGCTCATCATTCATTAATTTTAATTGTTCCTCTTTCAGAAGATAGAATAATAATCAAGACTTAAATTTATTATATGTTTTATATTAACATACTTCCAAACAAGATTTCACTGCATATCAAGAGCAAGAAAATATTTTTATGGATGTAGTACTTATTTACATAGAAGCCTATAAATATTTACCTTGTAGAAAATTCCACTGAAATCTTACTTCTGAATAGACATGTAAGAAGCATTAGCACCAACTAATCCATAGTGTCAAACTCAAGGCCCAGGGGCCAGATCTGGCCCAGGGGATGCTTAGATGTGGCCTGCAGAGCTGCCATGGAAACAGCGGACTGGCCTGTGGTACCTCTACCAGCGAAAACGGAGCTCAGGAGGGCTACCCGTGGCCCTCCTGAGCTCCGTTTTCATTAGCAGAGGATTGCAGGAGGCCATTGCAGCCGAAAATAGAGCTCACAAGGGCCATGGGTAGCCCTCTAGAGCTTAGTTTTCACTGGTAGATGGTTGCAGGAGGCCACTGCAGCTGAAAATGGAGCTTGGGAGCCCATTTTCGCTGGCAGAGTGCTCGGGCCACCACAAGCGCCACATGACTGACATCACCACCCCTGATGCAGCCCTCAATGAAATCGAGTTTATTTTATATCCTTGTTTTTTGTTTCATGTATTGTACAATACAGCTCATTAAATATGCATTGTAAATGGCAGGAAATTACAGAGTAATAACACTGTAATATGCATACGAACAAACTGCCTGGCCCTATATAATCATATGGTATATATCAACCAATTCTCTTATGTGTCAATTTAAAAAATTCAAGCTCACACTGGATTTCTGAAAATCACAAAGATAAAGAGCTTATAAAGCACTTGGATATAGAGGTTGTGTCCTCTGATGCTACCATCCTACCTTGTTTTTCTTGATTCATGTGTATACGTGCAACATACATTTAGCAAATAATCTTCAGGGGGAAAAAAGCTAGGTAACAGAGGATACACAGGAACGGCTCTAACCAATACAAGATAATATTTGGTCTTCTAAATGTTTTGTCTGGGTTGCTATAATGTGTGTTTACTTTATATCTGTGCCTACATGCCCATTTTGTTTCTTATTGCTATGGTGGGCATTTTTCCTAGAATGACTGGGGTTTTTATGTTGTTGCAAATGTTTTTTCTTGCAAAGGTTTGTTTCCTGGTTAAACTGGAAATCCTCAGATGTTCAGAAGACAGTTCACAGAAGAGTACTGACATGAACAATTATCAGAAGCAAATGGGTACTACTCTAAATATTTAGGAAAAAAGTAATAGAACAGTTTTGTTTAATGGAAAGTCAACTCAGCACTCCCGGGGGACCTTAACATGTTAGTGTTCATTAGTAATCCTGGATCAATCTTGCAATACCCCCTGGATGGAATAAATTTCATGAACACGGATAGTGTACCTGAAAAATGGAAAAAATGTGCTATGAAGGGCCTTGTGAAACTATTAGATTACACAGAGGCACATAAAGTCTTTTTCCATTTAGCATAATTTCAATGAAAATGGAAAAAAGCTTAAGTTATTAATAATCCATAACTGTGAAAGAAAAATGTGGGGAGTGGTTTTTGTAGGTAAGAAAATAATTCTGAAAGACCAACAGGAGCTTTCAGGGAGGGATCCTGTTTCAATATTTATAACTTTCAAATCCAACTGTCTTTAGTAGGATGACATACAGATTGTAAGAATTCATATTTTTTTTCCAACTCTGCCTCTGTTGAACTGGAGTTTTAAATTGTTAAATAAAGGTAAAGTACAGTGAAAGCAGATACAACCTGCCACCTGAAATGCCCTCCCCTTAGTCTCTAAATGGGATAACAGCAGTCCTATTTAGCCACAGCTTTGGAATTAGTAGCCTTAACCATCAGCATCACAGAAACAGGCATGCTCAGAGGAAGAGATCTTCTCACTATAGAAATTCTAAGGGGAACACCTATAAAACCCTTGGTAAAGTGGAGAAACTTTGAAAGACATGCAGATAGGTTTACAAATCCCAATGTCATCGTTATACCTAGTAGCTACTAGGTAAGAATCATGAATGAAGGAAATCTTGCCTTATCCCATATATGACTTAACAGCAGCAGTTAATTAAAAGATAGAGGATGTAGGACCTACAAGCTCACTAAACTCTTTGTTCTATTATGGGAGTTACTTCTGAAATAACTTGGAATGTAGCAGGCTGAAACAGACATAAGCTTCTAAAGGAAAGACAGAATACAGAATAAGCCAAACAAACATTTTCCTCTAATAGCTATAGTTATCTGAAGATGCTACTCATTATTAAAAAGTTTTTCATTATATTTTCTGCATATTTGTAGTTATGACTCAGTTTAGAACCATTATGCTAAAATTATCTTTAGCTTCAGTACTTTGACTTCAAAAAAATGGCCACACGCCATGCTCATTATAACAGTATTTAGTGATTTGTTAATAGTTCTCTGATGTTGGCCACTTTATTTAGTACAACTAGGGCACAGTTCCAAATACACCTCCCTTAGACATGGGCCCAAAAGGATTGGAAACTGAAACCTTGGAATCATACTAATATCTTAATTTAGCTCCTGCACTGACCCTATTCCTTTCCCTCTACTGCCTTAGATTTTAATAAAGAATCATAATCTTATTGTCTTTTTCCCAAAAAATGCAAAGATCACCCAATTCTTCATCCATCCAAAATAGTGTATATATTCATAATTTCAGAAAAACTGCTTTACATTTTATAAATGTAAAATTGGACTGCAATTTACAACTTAAATCATATTTACAAAGGATTGCTACCAACTGGAATCACACTGTATCATTTTGTCTTATGTATTATGTAGAGAACAATACTCTTTTCAATTGTTTAAATCTCACAACTCAAGGCTGTGTTCACATGCAATGAGCCCACATCCTCTTTTCTCCACAACAGTCCTGTTAGGTGCGTTCAGCTAAGACAGCCACCTCCCATGACTAAGGGAAGACTAAAATGCATATCTCTTGGTTTCTACCCAACTCTTAGCTGCTCCATTGAATTGATTCTTTTGTTTTTACTATAACCCTTCTACCCCATACACTGTTCAAGAGGTCCCTCCATTACACAGAACTAGCTGTAGAGAGAATAAAATATTATTAAACATTGCTTCCATTGCTTATTTTAATGACAGAAGCCTGTGGATCAAACTCATTTCAGTGATATTTTATGTAGTGGATATAACAAAGCACATATATAAAATAGCTTGCATTGTTAATAACATCCCAATTGCAATTAAAAAGGGAAATTTCTAATCTGATAGTGGAGATTGAAAAAAAATTGGAGATAAAAAATTATCTATACAAGTTGGTAATCTACTTATAGAATTGGAGCTGTAAAAAGCCTTGTCATCCAACACAACATCATCTCAAAACAGACTATTACAGCAACTCTGACAATAACCATCCAACTTCTGTTTGAAGATTCTATGAAAGGAACTCACAACTTTATGTGAAGTCATTAGGACAGCATGAAGAGCACAAATAAAAGTTGGTAATATATTCAGAACGACTGCAATTTGGGCATATAAAATACAGAAAAATTCTAAAAAATTATGTATATGTGAAATACCAGAACCATGTAGATGATTAATATGTGTTGAGAAAGTGAACTGTAGTTAATTATATATTTTCCTTTTCATCCTATACCTTCCACTGTATTTGATTTACTAATTTTCAGTTCTAGTGTTATAGCTGGTATTCTTTTTTCATATTCACTTCTTAAATCTCTTTTTTATTACTCCACCTCTACCTTTTTTTGTAAATTAAGAAATCCCAAGAGAAGGTTCTCCAAACATTTTAATTTTAATCACTGTTTTCTGAATTTCCTTCCAGTATTGTTTTCTACAGAACATCAGATCACATATACAAACACATTGCTTTGTCTCAGACAGATAATACTCTAATGCAATCATATATAGTAGTATTATAAACATGTTTAAGATTACTATTTTGATCAATAACAACTTTACAGGGAATTGTAGACTTACACTAGCTTGACTGTTTGGAAACCAATGCTCACAAAGATATTACTACTGGATCTAACAGACTGCCATTGCAAAACAATGTTACATCATAGATATCAACTGAACTAGAAGCTAAGGCATATGGAACAACTAAAATCCAACTTCCTTTTTAGACTTTATAAAATCAAAGTGTTGATGCTAAATTTAGACCAACAGACTGATGGGACATTATAAGATATTTAAAAATTCAGTTACAAAAATATTTGTTGAGGATGAGCACCATATGGTGAATATAGTAATTGAGTATACAACACTATACTGTATGTCAGAAATGACACTACTAAGTTGTTATTGAAAAATATTTCACTCTTACACAAATTTATACCCACTGAATTTACCTTCATCATTACTGTTAGTTGGTTCTTTACCTCTCTATATAACTTACATAAATAACATCTCCTACTCCTTGCATGAAATCCGATATCCAACAGAATAACAAATGTATGAAATAAACTCAAATTTAGAAAAATTTCAGATGCAAACTTTAATAACTGTCACATGCATACAAAATGGATATTCAAGAGAAATGTGCCAAAAATGTAGATATAAGGAAAATATTGAGAATGCAGTTCTACTCCTCCTTTTAAAAGGGGTGAACAGCTTTTTGGAATTATTTTTTTTCCTGTGCCCAAAAGCCACTACAATTATAGGTACTCCTCAACTTACAACCATTCAATTAGTGACCATTCAAAGTTACAACAGCACTGAAAAAATGACTTATGACCACTGTAGCATCTCCTTGTCATGTGATCAAAATTTAGATGCTTGGCAACTGGCATGTATTTATTATGATGGTTGCAGTGTTCCAGGGTCATGTGATTACCTTTTGTGATCTTCTGACAAGCCAATAGAGCAATAGCAAAGTCAATGGAGAAGCTAGATTGACTTAATAACCGTTACTAACTTAACAACTGTAGTGATTCATTTAACAACTGTAACAAGAAAAGTCATAAAATGGGGCACAGGTAACCAATGTCTCCTTAGCAACAAATTTAAATTGAGGACTACCTGTATGTACCTGAAGGCAAGTTTGGAATTGAGATAAAGTTCAAAAGAAAAAAAAATTCCAGGGATGATAAACCAGAGCCAATCTGCAAAACAACCCTTTCTTCTTAAGTAAGCATCCCTTTGCACTCAACTTTCTGACACATCTCCAGTCCATGAAGTTAACTAAAAACACATTGAAACTATGCTGTCAATTTGAAGATTTAAGAGAAGAGGCAAAGGACCCACATTTAGAAGGATAACATTAACACACAAGTCCACAAGCCTTAGCCATGCCACAAAGGAAAGCCACAAATTTTGTTTAAGCCAGGTTTTCAAAGTATTTCCTAATTCAGCATCAACCAGGAATAGAATGCAACAGCATATATATAAAGATATAGATAGAAATATAGAAACACACACAAATATATACGTGTGTATATACATACAGATAGATGGATGGATAGATACGATAGAGATTAAAGAGAGAGATTAGAGATAGAGAGGGAGAGATAGAGATTAGAGAGAGAGAGATTAGAGACAG
>JAEANM010007351.1:0-17808 GCA_017656035.1 Myanophis thanlyinensis | reverse complement strand
TTTATAATTGCCGCGGCTTCAGAATCCGGGGCTTCCCATTGGCTGACGCGCCAGCCAATAGGAGTCGCCCCGCCGGCTGGAGCGTGGGGGACGAGTGCGCATGTGCAATACGCTACACTTATCATATCAAATGCATCTATAAGATCTATAAAGGCTGCATATAGGGGTCTCCTCTTATAGGCATATCTGGCAATTAGATGGTTCAGAACAAAACTGGTAGTTCAGCTTTGTCTAAAACCTGCTTGTTCTTCTACAAGAATATGATTTTCTTCTGCCCAGATTTCCATTTTGTTCAGAAGAAACCTTGCATATATTTTTGCTATGTTATTGATCAGGCTGATGGGTTTATAATTATTAGGATTCTTTTTATTCACTTTTTTGTATATGGGGACCTCTACTGCCATCTTCCAGCCGACCCAATTAGCAAAGTTCTTAAATATTTCTGCTGGTAGAAAATCCTCACTTAGGGCTTCATTTCTCTTTAGACATTTAATAATAGATTGTATCTCTTTTACAGAGACCGGAGGCCAAGGGGGAAGGGTTTTAGGGGATGCTTGTTCACTGCTTAGAGATTGTTTCTCTACATATTTGGTCGAGGCAAATAGACTTCGATAGTTCTTCCATTCTTCAGCGGAGACTAGTATATCAAATAGAAATTTCCATTCCTTTAGAACTCCTGCTACTGAATACCAGAATATTGCTATGACTTTTACCAGCCAATTCAAGTTCTGTCCAAATAAAGATGGCAGAACTTCTTTTCTTTAATTTTATAATTTATTTATACTCTCTTCTTGTGTGCAATACCTCAGCTTGTATATGAGCAGTAGGATTGCTCTGGGCGATCCTCATGGTTGCCTTCCATTTCTATTTCAGCCACTGGCATTCAGGATCAAACTAACAGGGTCTATCCAGTCAGACTCTTTTTGTAGCAGGTTTAGTTGTTAAATGTTTCTTGATACACACACACACACACACCAAGACAAAATTAACTAAGTTAATTTATTTTTATGAAAATATATTTAGTTCTGCTGAAAAAACTATTAACAGTACTTCAGTATGTACATAATAATTTCACATAAACATGATATGATTTACAATAGGCTAAAAGTTAAGCAAAACTTCATTTTACTGTTCTTTTAGTATTTTGTTCATTTTTTTAGTAAATCCTACTGCCCTTTTCGTAGCAGTAATTAAGTGCAATCTTTGAAAGCTGACAAAAAAATGGATAGTTAATAATTCAAATTTAGAATAAAAGTCTTAACACAAGGATGAGATATATAACCATTCATTGCTCATTATTTTCCAGTAGGGGGAACTAAAGATTCACCACCAAATATGTTTTTTTTTTGGCTCACAAACCTATATGTATACAACCCACTGTTTAATCTCAGTATTAATAACATATACCGCTAGTGATCACATATACTGTCAATTACATTTTATGTATTAAAGATCCAAGAAATATGCAAATGTATACTTTTGTCATTACCTCAAAACCCTTGATCCTATTTACTCAGGTAGATTATTTCAGGTTAAATAGTTATATTTTTGTAGTTTTGTTTGCTGATTATGCTTTTCTTCCTTTTTTATAATTTATTTTTTTGTCTCCATGTTGTTCTTTCAAACTGAAGAATTTTTCCCTCTTTATTGCTGCACTATTTTTTCATCCATGTAAAGCCATTAAACATTTTGTTCTCTTGGGTTCAGGAAGTTTGAACTGGAAATAAAGATGTCTAAATAAACTGAAATAAATCTTAAAGAACTTGGTAGATTTAAAATGAAGCCTGTTGAGCAATTAGTTCAGAAATTGTTGATAGGATGCACTATTATATGTCATTTTGTGTTAATTTTGTATATTATAAAAACACTGAAAGTAAGAAACAGATAAGCAAAATAGCTATGTTTCACTACAGTGCAACTGTATGTACACTTACTTTTAAAGATACTACCAGCTTATTACTTTATATGAAAGTTTGCAATTGCAATTACTTTGTGAATGATATTTTAAAAAATTCTGATCTTCTGCTTCCTAGAATATGGTATAATGAATATGTACCGCAATTTGTTATATTTGTACACAGTCATACTTCGAAATGAGAAGGTTCTTTATGATACAGTGGTACCTCTACTTACGAAATTAATTCGTTCTGGAAGCCATTTTGTAAGTAGAGACGCATTGTACCTGATGCCCGGTGCCATCTCCGAGCCCGAGAAGAAGTACCTGCCCGAGCTTATGGCCTTTTGTATCTTGGAACATAATTTGTAAGTAGAGACTATTTTTTTCTCGAAAAAAAATTTGTAAGTTGAAATTTTTGTAACTAGAGGTCTTTGTAAGTAGAGGTACCACTGTATATGCTAATTATTCCTACTATATGTCCATATTCTTCATTTGCTTTAACCTCATTTGATTTGTACCCCCCTCCCGCAAATACTTGCCCAAATGTTTAGGATTAACATTGTAATGTAAAGCAAATATGCAATTTTCAGAAACAGAGATGACCATAATCACCTCTGGTAAAGAATATTGGTCCTACTGAAGCATAAATAAAAATGAGGCATAATATGATAAAGCATGGTCCACGGTTTTGTCAGTGATGATTCTTTAAATATATAAAATTTAAATTTGCATAAAAATGAATGACGCCCAGCAATACGCTGTTCACACAAGGATTTGTATGTTAAAAATATAAAAAATAAATAAAATTTATATTAAAAAAACCTTAAATTGAAACAACATGGGCGTAGCTTGCAGTAAAGTGTGATTTCATGTCGCATATTGATATACTGCCAGAAATCTATGATTCTATACTGCAAAGAATGGTTCACAGAGGTACTGATTTCAAAAAATAACTACTGCTTTTTGTGGCATAGCCTATGATTTTAAGACAAAAACATGGTTTAAGTGCAAGTCTTAGGATTTAAAGCTGGAAACACTTGTTTAAATGGAGAAATTCTAAGAAATATAGCTTCATGACTGGAAGATACTTATATTCTGTAACAGTGTCAGATCCACTTAGCTTTGCTAGCAGTGACCAATGAGCAATAACCAATTTAATTAATTACTTCCAGTTTCAATGTACAAGCACAGCAAAAATTAATGTTAGAAAAACCACACATAGCACTGTGCTTGGCACATTACATATTCAATTCTCCTCACAACCTTTCTTATTTTTAAAAATTAAAACATGTTAACATTTAAAATTATATTTAATATTTTGTTTAGATAAGAAAGGGAATGAACTATATAAAACATTTTCATTTCTAAATGAAATGAAAATACGCATATGTTCATATGTATAGTCTAATTTTAAATTTTAACTCATTTTGTAAATTTGCTATATGCTAGAAAAAAAAGAATAAGCACTGAGCAAAAAACATTTGGCAATTAGCAATGCAATACAACTTTTAAAAAGCTGTCTTGTTCAATATGCATTATTTTCCCATAAATGACCAAAGAATTATGAATTTTTGTATAATATATGCAAATATACCTTGCAATGCATGATAGAAACAAAAGATTTTTTGTGAACAATCCTTATTTTATTTATCTCATGTAAAATCAACCTAAGTTTGAATTCACTACCAAAACATTAACAGTGTGTTTTGTAAACTTTAAAAGCAGTCTAGTACCTGCCTCTATTAGTTGTTACCTGGTTTCCCATTCACTTTCAAAATATCTTTAAAGCAGAAGTTGTTTTTGCATCATATTTTTCAAAAGCCCTCGGCCATGTCAATTATAAATTATAACTCTGTTGTATGTGGAATAATATCCCTGGCCTTTAGAAGCTATTGAGAAATGTTGGAATTTTGAGGTAAAGTTATTGTCATTCTCACAAATGGCTACAGTAGTGAGTGTGACAAATAATTCAATATCCATACACCAGACAACCCCAAAAAGATGCCATGGCTACCCACTATTTATTAAGAAAGCCTCCAATGTCTGATGATGCCAGATATATTATTTGAGATGTTTGTACTTTGTTTTAGCCTATTTTGTTATTTATCAGATTTATATTTTGCTTTTATCTTGGGAGTTCTAAATGGTGTACATATGGTACTCCATTCTCCCATTTTCCCCATGATAACAATCTTGCAAATCATCCAGTATAGAAAATAAAAAAAGATCTTGATGGAAATATGTAGGAACCATTACATAGGCAAAAAGGGTGTAAACATTCCTTAAGTGCAGAATGAGATAATATCTGGAATCAGCTCAGGCAGACACCTTCCTAATTCACTGAAGTATAAGGACAGCACAGTCAGAATTGCAAGATTATGTATATTTTTGTGAAACCCAATAAAAGTAATTTTGACCTTTCCCAATGTGGTCTACCTTGTGGTACTGACATCCAGATTGGATTTCTGTGCCTGACTTCTTTGGTGGCAATCCAGCACCTCAAATTGTATACCACACTGGCCCATTTGTCAAAATAAATTTACCAATTATCTTTCAAACTGATTGTGCAATCTGCTATTTACCATTTTAAAAAATTAAAGTAACAAAATTGATAGGACCAACATCTTGGCAAATATCAAAGTATGTGTGTTCAAGCAGTGGGACCCTGGATCTTGAGATCAGAGATTACCTTTGATCGCCTATACAATTTGGAAAAGGCAAACTAAAGGGTGTTGTGTTTAATTGAACATTTTACTGCTATTAACATTTTGAAATTGGCATCTTTTATTAGTTTTGTTTTTTATAGTTCCTTTGGGAAAATTAAGATTTTGAGAATTGGTCAAATTGATGAAATAAATACAAATAAACATATTTACAATTAAAATGTTAGGATTATTTTAGCAAATACTTGAAAGCTTTGGAAGAAGAAGGGTCCATGTGCAATATGCCTTTATCTTTTTAAATTGCAGATTTAAAATTAACCAGTGAAATTAACTAGGGAGCCCTGGCCCATTTCTCTGCCTCCACCACATGAAACTGTGAGGGGAAGCCATCAAAAGAGAACCTTTCTTTCAAAGGACTCTCTGTGAGAGAAAAGAGGCAAGTAAAATTGAATAATTAGACAAGCAACTTGCATGAAATCACTCAGTGAGAAAATTACCTGCCCATTAAACGAGAAGCAGCAGGAGCAATCATGGTAATGCTACCTATAGCCACCGGTAAAGAGGGAAAGGGTTGGGAGGAGAGAAAAGGAGGCTCTAGCCTTCGCCTTAATCTTTCAGCTATCTCACTTGTCTTTTCTCTCCCTCCCACCGTGGTCCCAGAGCGAACCCGAGAGTGGGTGTGGTGTTTCGCGGTCGTGTAGCGCACAGCCCAGCCCAGCCCAGCCCAGCCCTTCCCTTAGGGGAAAGTGCTGTTTTTCTTTTCCTTTTTTCCCCTCGCTCTCGGATCTGCTGAGCGACCACAGGAGAGGAGGAAGACGAGCTGGGGCTGGGCAAAAGCCGCCTAGGCAAGCTGCAACTGGACTGCGCTGCTCACAGACACAAGCACCCTGCTGCGCCTCCCGCTTGCCGCCTTGCTCGGTTCCTTCCCAGTGGGGAACCTTCTCCCTTCGCAAAAGGCGGCGGCGGCGGCGGCCTCATCAGCGGCAAGAGCAACCGCCTTCAATAATACTCTTCGCCTCTTCCAGCCCAGCCACTCGTTGGGAGTTTTTAAGCAGTTTGTTGCTTCTGGGAAGGTGGGCGTCGTAGGGTTTTGTTTTACATTGCGAGTTCTAGGGGGAGATGTTGTACAACCCTTCCTCTTATGGAAGTTAAAGGAAGCCAGGCTGCAGCTTGAAATGATTTCGGAGAGGAAAAATGAGAAGCAGCAGACTTAAACTAAGCCCATGATTTTCGACCTCCTTCCCCGCCTTCTCTTCGGAGTGCCAGGAACTTTGAGAGAGGGGGGCCGACTTTCTAAGAAAAGAAACCTCTCTTTGCTCAAGAAATCTTTTGCCTTTTGGCTGCAACCGAGAGTCTTAGCCACGCTTGAACAATTTATTTGCCTCGGCTGGATTGGTGGGAATTTCGGAAAGGAAAACCAGGGCGGTGGAGATTGCTTCCCCTCGCATTTTTCCCCTCCCCCACGCGGCTGATCTTCACGGGGGTGGAACTGTCCCATTCAAGCCTTTTTCCTTTCGCTGCCTTTGAGCATATCTATAGCTCCCAGGGGGTGAGGTGGGGGGGGGGACCAAGTTTTTGCACTTTGGGGACGGCTACTTTTTCTCTGGTTCTTCCTGGAATTGGATTGCCTTTGAATATGCTAAAATGGGGCTACTGACGGCTGTCCTGCTTTTCGGATTTGTCCATTTTCAAGTTGATGGTAAGTTTCGCTGTCATTTCTCTGGATTCCTTTCCAGCCTGATTTGAAGGAGACCCCGGAAAAGAAAACAGTAGGATTTTAGGCTGCACATCCAGTGTGGTGTTGATAGTCTTGTAAAGACCGTTGAAAGGAAATAATAGATGAGGATGCAGTTCTAACGCAAAAAAAAAAATGTGCTTACGGTGTGCTCACAATCATCGTTCAAACTTTATGAATGTTAAGTATGAAAAGCATGGAGAAGGAGCAACCTGGCTAATACATTTATAGATGTCATCAATAGAAATTGATTGTTGCTATTTTTGTCTCATGGTGAACTTTCAGAGTGGAAAGATGACTGATTAGAGCATTGTGCTTTCAGTTCTAGAGAAGGACTAAATAAATTTGGAAGGATGACATTGTGAGTTTGCTGCCTGTTAGCCCAATGCATGCATGGAAATTCAGAATCCATGTGGAATGTGCTGAAAGGTATGAAATAAATATGTCTTAAGCTGAGAAGAAAGTATATGAACTTGGAGGGAAGGATGAAAGTGATATATCTGTATAACCTCCAACTGCTGAACTATATTATAGCCAGCTTTCTCCACAGAAAGTAGCTCAGCTTTCAGTCTTCAAAAAGACAATGGGGATTTTTGAACAGGTGCTGTAGGTGTCTCCTCTGCTGTAGAGCCAGTGATCATTACATGGGGTTTTGTCCTTTGTTCAACTTGCCTAGCATCCTTAAAGTAAACCTAAAATGTTCTGATCACTAAATCTATAAGATTTTATGTGGGACTTTAAACAGATTGTATTTACAGTGTTGGAAAGGAGAGAACCGATAGAAAAGATTGTCTTACATTATAACTGTGTACATATAGATGAGAAGTAGATGTCATGGAATAATTTTTTGACAAAAACAGAGATTGGAATGGATTCACACAATACCCAAACCCACTCTCACTGTAGTCTGCAAAGAATTTATGCATATACTCACATGATAAGCATTAATACTAAGTATTTATTTGAATAGCCTTGGTGATAAGGCATGTAATACTGCCAGGTTTAGTGCTGTTGCCCTATTTAGCACTAGATTGTATTTTTAAATAGATTTGAATTATTTTTTGTTTTAATTCACAAATGTGAGATGTTTAACATTAGGGACACATTGTGGCAACAAACATGGTTCTAGCAGGAAGCTGGTGCTAAAACATTTTAGATATTTGTGTCAACAATAAGGTTATCTTGTAAACAAAGGATTATATTATATTACCTACAATTATAGTGTGCAGTTATGGACACTATAAGTACCTATGCCTCTTTCCCACCACACCCATCAACACCAAAGGCAGCAAAAAACTCTTCTAAGAGTGGAGGATATGCAACTATTTATTATGGTTATATAATGCATACATTTTCCAAAGAAGCATTCTACTTTGCATAAGGCATACATTGAAAATATCCATAAAATGTGAAGGTATCAAGCCATAAGAAATGTACTTATTAGTCAGTTTTTAAAATTGTAGGTAGCTAAGAAGAATACAATTAAAGTGCTCAGTGGAAGTGACAGAATGAATCACAAGAGTCTGGTGTTACAGAATGTAATTAATGTACCAGGCTGTTTAGAGATATAGGAAACAAATGCAATTAACCAGCTTGCTGGAAGGACATCAGCAGAACATAATTTATTCAAATTTTCTTCCATGGAGATCATAACTTGAAGCTCTTTAATTTTTTTTAAACAATACACTAGCATACTCATTGGTCCATGTGGAGACAAATAATATAGTACACATAAATACATGTATGTTGAGAAACAGTGATGGATATATATCTGTGGATATAAGTCTTGACTTTGTTCAGGGCTACAGGTTAAATTAATTTGGTTTAAAAGTCAGACAAGCCCTTCCTTGTTGAATTAGAAATGTAGACATAGCATTAAAAATGTGGACCAATCTCTCTGGTATAATTATTTTATGTTTGGCATACGTTTATTGGTGCAACTTCCTAGATCAGAAATTACTTGCTTTTCTTGTAAGCATATACGTTAGAGAGAGTGCCAGTAGTACACCAAGTTGAAATATTAAGTGTCTTGGGCATTATTACAATATAACTGATTATGGTATAGATGTAGAGACCTACAACAAATCTTCCCAAGAACCTGATAAAAAAAAATCTTCTGGAAAGAAAAATCACATAAACTCTTTTTGCTCCTCATTTTTAAAAAATGTACTTTTTTGTGTTTCTGCTATCAGCCAACCAATTGTCATCTTTCTCCTGGGAAATAAACTCATATGCATGTAGAAAAAGAGGGAGGAAAATGTATGCCCAATGGAATTGAAAACACATACATAGCACAGAAATGGTAAAGAAATATAGATTATAATCAGTACCAGTCTTTCTGCCTTGCTCCTTCCTTTCCCTTCCAAGGGCGTATCTCTTCCCTTTCTATGTCCCAGAATTCACCTGACGCTTCTGATTTCTTCATCTTTCTGTTACCAACATTTACTCCTTCAGCCATGATAGTTGATTGCTCAGACAAATCTTAACCACCAGGGGTCTTTCCTCCAACTACCGTAATTTGAAGGCCTTCTATGTCCATTTGAATGAATGTAATAAGCATGCACAGCAAAGTTCCCAAAGAAATGGCAAGCAGGTAAAGAGCACTACAGGCTGGGAGAAAAACAAAACAAAGAAGGGTAAGTTAGTGGAGAAATGATCTTTATGGATGAGTGTAGATTATCTTGTAGGAATCATTACAGATCTCTGGAAGACTCAGTGTTGCAGAGCCATATCTATTTTTGTGACTGAATGCCTGAAATCGTTCTGATCACCTCAAAGAGCTTTTTGATAGTTTTATTTAGATAGGTGGATGAAAATGCCAAATCCAGTCTAAACATCTGACTGACTCTGACCAACTGTAATGCCTTTAATACCATCAAACATCATCTGCCTATCCCAGGTCCTTGGGAAAAATTGAATAGTTGGATAAAAATGCCAAATCAACTTTAAACGTTTGGCTGACTGTGCAATCAGTCATAATTTTAATAATAATAGTATAAAACATCCAAAAATACACCTCCTCTCACTTAGAAGATAATCTGTTAGTTTTCTGTATCATAGTTGAGATAATAACACTTTAATATAGTTTAGTATAAATTTTGGATACAAAAGTAATAGCTGTTAGTGTTTTAATATGTAATTTTACTTGCTTTCTGAAAATTTAAGAATAGTAGCTTTGAAACCGTACTGTCAAACAAATTCAAATGATAAAGTTTCTGTCTGCTTCTGAGTAGTCTGAGTTCTTTGAAATTAAATTACTGCAAAACTGGGCAAAATATATAATCTTTTTTCAGCAGGTGTGCAGTTCTAGTGCTGCAGCTCAGACTGCTTGGAATCTATTTGTGATTAACTGGAACTCCAATCTTGCACTTTTCTGTACTGCTAACAATATAATGCTAAAAACTAAAAAGAGCATGTACCATACCTAGAGCACATAACAGTTAATGTCATGTTTGGGACATTAATATTTTGACTACAACATGAGTCTACTGAAGAAAATCACATTTTCTAAAAATATGCTCTAAAAATAAGGATATTTAGTTTTGTAAAATATAGCTTTTTATTTAAATCTAAAATGATGTCCCATGTAGAAGGTGATAATTTTGTACTTGTGCATTATGATTGATCAATGCAATATATTTGAAAGAAGAAGAAAACAAATATGTTACCAGCATTTTAACTTTTTGGAAAGATGAATGAAACAAAATTTATAATCAGTTAAAATATTTAGAAATTTTATAAGACCTCTCCACAAAATATTTAAATATGATCTTCCAAAATATGCTATTTTCTCCAATTTAAATTTATTTGGATTAATTTTTCTTCAACAAAAAATCTGCTTCCTGTTTACAAAATAATTATTTTTAGTATACCTGGATCAACATCTTGTTACTATGTTAATTGAATTCTGAAATTTCATCTTTTATGTACAGTGGTGCCTAGTAGTTTGTGAACAGTTTGAATTGTTAATATCTATGCAGAGTTCCAAAGTTATGTGAACGTTTGTTTTCAGTAACTGATGTGAATCCCCTTGGCAGCAACTAAACATTTCCAATAACTGTTGATCAGCCCTACTATATATTGTACTGGAGGAATTTCAGTTCATTCTTACTTTCTGAATAACTTCAATTCAGGGATGTAAGTGGGCTTTCTCACCAGTTCAGGTCCTTCCATAATGTTTTTAAAGTCACGACTTTGACTTGGCCATTCCAAATATTAATTTCTTCCACTTCAGTCATACATTTTGCTTGTTTTAGGTCGTTCGATACATGACCTACTTACTCTTGAGCTTCAGCTCATAGACAGTAAACCTGATGTTTTCCTGTAGAATTCACTGGTACAATTCAGAAGCATGCTGTTTTCATCCAGAAGCAATAAAGAAGACTGAAATCCCCTGCCACCATGTTTTATAGATGGGATAAGGTTCTTACCTTATAATGCAGTATTTGTCTTTCATAGACCTGTCCACAGTACAATTCTTCCAATACTTTGGGCTTATCCATGTGGTGTTCTCCATCTGTAGACAGGCAACAATGTTCCTTTTGAAGAGTAGAGACTTTCTCCTTGCATCTTGCCATGGACATGATGGTTTTTCAGTGTTATCTTGATAGTAATCTGATAAAAACTGACAATGCAAAGGAAGCCTTTAGTTCCTTAACTAATTATCCTGGAATACTTCCCAGAGTATTATATGCTTTGCTCTTTATGCTCTTGGTAACCTATTCCTGGGAAAGATAGAAATGGTATTGAATGCCCGCCCCCCTTTGTACACAATCTGACAGACTGATGGAGTCCAGATTTGAAATAATTTTCCAACCTTTTTCAATCTGATAAGTATCTTTTTTTGGAGGTACTGAGAAATATCCTTTTTTTTTTGGAGCCATGACACACTTCTATGTTCCTGTATTGTGAAAATCAAACTTTGATAATTAATACTTAGAATTTTGATCTTTAAATAAGGGATGACTCCCATACTCACATCTGATTATCATCCCATTGAGTGGAAAACCACCTATAATTTTCCCTTTAAATTAGCTGGTAATCCTAGTTGTTCACATACTTTTGCTAAACACAAATACGTAGCTTTCGATATTTTTCCTCAATAAATGAATGAAGTATAATGTTTTTGACTCATTTGATTAATGGGATTCTCTATCTAATTTTAGGACATGTTGAGAACAGACTAGTTTAAATCTTTATGTGGAAATATTGAAAACTAAAAACATGTTCACAATTTTTAAGTATCTCATTTTGTAATTGAATACTGTTCTAAAGCTCTGTATGATTTAGAACTAATTAATTTGAAGGATGTGACATGTTTAACCTTTTAACCTTTAAAAATATGCATTTTCTGTACACAACCATCCCCCTTTGTTTTTATTTTGACATGTTGACTGTTATGAGGGTAGAAGAGATATTTAAAATAAAACAAAATAAAAATATATATTAGCTATAACTGTCATTATATTATTATTTATCTGTGTCTTAAGACAATTTGGGAATAGTCTATTCTGGTTCTATTTTGGTTCACTTAGTTTTATTCTAAAAAGCAGGACTCTGTTTGACTGTGGCTTCTTCCTGTATCATTAAAAAATAAATAACTGCAACTGTGCATATATTTTCTTCATTTTTAAAAAAACTGAAAATAGTTGAATCTTACCTGCAGAGTGCAATCTTTCCTTGATGTACTCAGTAATAATGCAGCTGGCCCCCTATTTTGAAGGTTTCTAAAAATACTTCCTTCCTTTAAGCTGTCATTCTGTGAACGAGAGCATAGGCTTGAATTTGATTGTTCCTGCTATCATACAGTTACATGGATTTTGCATTTCCAAATTCTCTAAAAAAAAAAGAGGGGAGGGAGAATTAGAATGACATAGTTCTACCAAAGTGTCATAGTGATTCTCTTCAGATCATCCATTTTGGTGACAGCAATTTTAGTATCTCCCAGGTTGAAACACAGACTTTTTTCCCCTTTACTGAATTAATGTGCTAACAATCTATCCTCGAACTGGCAGAAAACAGCATCAGCATAAAATTAGTTGTCCTCATTGACAATCACTGTTCTGTCTCTATTTAATCTGTCAAATTATGGCACATCCAGATTTGTGTTTGTGTAAATTGTCTCCTGCCAAGAGGAGGAACATCAGGCTTCATTCATACTCTACTGGCATGAGTAGGGTGGGTCTGACAAAAGATTACAGAAAGAATTGTCTGCCTCTTTTCATACACTATCATAGCTATTTCATACATCAGCTAAGGAAATATGAAAAGTTATCATGGTATATGTAGGCATAGAGAACATAGAAACAGAAGTTTCCATATGTCATTCTCTTGTACTACTGTTAGGAAAATACATACTTGATTTTGAAAAATATTGATATTACAAGAGAAAACTATTGTGTAGAAAGCTCTTCATCGATATTTTCCCAAATATAGGTAATGCAAGTGGCATTTCTCTGAAGAAAATAGGTGACTATCCAAAGAAACAAAATTTACTGAGGATTACAAAGCAACAGAAACTGATTATGAATGGACTATAACATTAGAGAACTTTCTGAATAACTATCTTACCATTAAAAAAATTTAATTGGGAAACACACTTTACCGATGGATTATGGATGAACTTTTGCAAAATTTACAAAATATAGTGAACTCTATCCTACAAGAAGGAAAAATACCAGAGAGTTGAGAAGAACCCAATATAGTACCAGCATTAATACCTAAAGAGGGACAAAAATTGACTTTAACAAGAAACTATAGACCAATATAATTATGTCTACAAATTATTTATAGTGATACTGATATGGTCTACTGGCTGAAAGACTGAAACTAATTTTGCAAGAATTTATTCTTTTTTAAGTACTTTTATTTATTCAAGTAGATACACAGAGCTGCTGATACAGTTCTACAGAGGAATGATTGTCATCTGCACCTCTATAGCTGTCTGATTTGGTTCTGCAACCCCACAAGACAGACACAGACTTCAAAGGATAATTAGAACTGCAGAAAAAACAATTACTACCAACCCGCCTTCCACTGAGGACCTGTATACTGCATAAGTGAAATATTGTTATGAAAATATTTACAGACCACTCATATCCAGAACAATTAAATACATGAATAGTTTTTTCCTGAGTCTGTGTTCTTCTCATCATTCCTATCACCTATCTCCTCCCACTTATGACTATAACTTTGCTGATTATATCCTTACAATTTATATTGATTGTTTCCTAGGATGATTTGATTGCTTTTTTGTACCCTATGACTATCAGTAAGACTTGTATCTTATGATACTAGATGAATGTACCTTTTATGTACAATGAGAGCATATACACCAAACATAAATTCCTTGTGTGTTCAATCACATTTGGCCAATAAAGAATACTTGACTACATTATTGATTCTGCATTTGAATTCTTACTAACTGAAATCTAGATTGAAGTCAAACAAACAACTTAGATTCTCTAACAAGTGGTAAATTCCTTTTTGAATTTCAAAATGATCCCAGTGGTCTTCTAATTACTACTTGACACTGTGTGAGTTGTATAGAATTGTTAAGTTTTATAAGTTCTTGTGGTCACTTCAGACCTCAATAGAATATTCTGCACTTAAAAATGGTAGCATAGTTGCTGAAAATGTTGCTTCATGGCCAGCAGCTTCTTGTTAAAGATGTAATTATGTATATTTTAGTTAGAAGAAGCTATCTGGTAAGGAATTATTACAGGATAATTTTATCTTTAACTCTGGAGTGGATTGTAAAAATGCAAAATGGGAGGGGAGGACTGAGAAGTGCCAAAGCCTTGGAATGCTATTTAAATAAAACTATTTTTTGTAAGGCAACTGAAGAGTATGATTAGTATATCGAAATTAGGAATAAATCTACTGTAAAAATTGGCAGAATCCAGAAAATATCCTGTGTCTTTTAAAGTGCAGGGGATATCCATGACAGATGGATTTGAGCTGAACTAGATCTATCTGAATTACTTTTGAAATTCCTTTTGATACAGTATCTGAAATAGTCAACATGGGCATATTGTTTCTCATTTACAGTTGAGTCTGTAATCTGTACAAATCATGAAATACTGTATAGTTCATAAATTATATAAGGACTGGACACATGACATCAATGTGAAGGGTATTGTTACATATTCAAATTCCCTATGATGGGAATCAAAGCTAATTAAATATTCATGACCTCTGTGTGCAAATAAACTTCCCCCCTCCCCAAACTCAAAGTCCAACCTGGTAAAAAGCCTACAACTGTCTAAGGGTCCAGAAAAGAGGGAAAGATGCTAGTGCTCTGTAATGGCTACATCATGGAGGAAGTGGTAATTATGGACTATATATTGGTAGATAAATCGGATAACTGATATGGAAGCAGGACACAGGCAAATAAAGCCTTTTCCTAAGTGCTTATTTACAAATTCCTTTAGCGAAGTTCTGTATTTGACATTATACTGTGGTGTTTGGGAGTCAGGGCTTATAAAATTGATTGATTGTGCAGTTCAGTACTAATGGAGGAAGTGTTTGTGCTTATCCATTTCCACACATCAACACCATCAACATAATTGATAGGCAAAGTAGGAAGTTGTGCTTACTGAGGAATTGGTGAATAGCCACAGTCCTGCATTCTGAAGTAATACTTTTTAGATCCAACAAATATGTGATTTGACAATATGTAACCAATTTATTCCATAAAGAAAATGTGACATGAAAGCTAATAAATAATTGCTAACGGTGAGTGGTAGAGGGTTGGTATGCTTTGTGATAGATTTTGAGCATAAAAGCTAACCATAATTTTCTCACATTTAATCAGTAATTAGGGGATAGATTCAGAGCTTTCTCACAAAATAGCATTGTTGTAGCTTCAGAGAGAGGTTTCTAGTAGAGCATTTATACTTGAAATGGCTAGTTTCTTAATAATATAAAGAAACTTTTTACTTCAGTGCAACTTTTCCAGAGTAGTTAATAGAACTCTGCTAGCTGTCAGTTATTTCATTTGAATTTCAAATGATTTAGAATAGAGGCTACTTTTCATCTTAAATTTACTTTACAGAACTCCATGTGAAAGTTATTGTATTACTCCCGCTATTGGCCAAACATGACTGCAGAGATTATGAGCTTGCATGGTATTTCTACCATTCTCTCCTTAAATTAAGCTTCTTTCATTCCTTCCTATATTTTGAACTAACCTCTGAAAGTTGAAACATACTATTGCATTATCAGTTCTCCCAGGTAAACCAGACAGGAAACATGATCTGCCATTTATGTTATATAAAACAGCATTTTTTTTAATCCTTAAAACAATATGTAATTAAAAATCGTAGTAAAGAACTAGAACATTGAATAGGATATTTGAATCTTGTTTTAAATCTTGTTTATAATTTAAGATTATTAGTTGCTACATCTTCGAAGTGGTGACAAACATGTTAGCACTTGTATGTTTCCCTTGATTAGGTGCTTCAAAACAAAGGATTCCCAAAGGAATAGTATTATGTTTCAAAGTGATTCAGCTACTTCAGGGTTGGATTTTTTTTCTCTATTCGTGATAGTATTACTAATAAAGGCAGCTTGTTTGTGGCTTTTGTAAGTATTTGTAGATCAAATTTATTTTTGTTAACTTGAAAATAATATAGGATAAGAATTGAATATTGTATGTCTGCTCAAAAATCATTTTGTTGCTGTAACTAAAATTAATATTGGCTAAACCTTTTGGCTGTTTCATTTTTTTAATCAATCATTGTCTGAAATCAAATGTAGGAGAACATGTATCTGCCTTTGTATGACCATAAATTCTTCTGTTCCCTTTTTAGTAAATGACATGTCTTTTTCTCTATGTGATATTGGTTGCTAAGAGAAGTGCAGTGGTCTGGCTTCATAATCAGTAGTAAAATCAAAGAGCATATTGGGGTGAAAAGGGAAACTGCACAGTATGAGTCATGAATCACAAGTTGTGTGCACTATGTCTACTTTGTTCTAACTTTTTCTTTCCCAAACTTTTGTTTTACTGAAGTGCTCCTTTTCATCATCTTCTCTAAGCCATTCAACAGAATAAGAGTAAAACTAAGCTGTTGTTAGTCCACTCAGAGAAACAACAACAAAAGTGTTGAGAGTTATTCATTGGCCACATTAATGACAATGTGCAATATAAAGAATAGCTTTAGTCAAGTGCCTTTAAAACAGAATGATTAATACTTTACTTTTACCAAGGAGAAAGGGAGTTTGTCACTGTACTGTTTTGATTCTAGCCCTAAACAATACCATAGGAATTGTGAATTTAAATTGATAAAGAAAATATTATTTGAATGGTTTCTTCCTTTTTTTTGGGGGGGGGGGAGTTTTTTTTATTCATAGTTTCTAAAATAAAAATCTTCATAAAAATGGTGAAATTGTCTAACAGTTTTTCATTCAGTAATACAAACAAAATAGGGAAAAACTGTGTAGTGCTTTTAATATTCCATCATAGTAAAGTATTAACTGTTTACCAGTTGCTTCCTTGCTTTTTATACTGAGAACACATAAGTTGTGGCATCCAAGATTTTTGGGAGAAAAAAATCCACATGATTTAGTGTATTGTAAGCCCTTTTTCCTCCTACAGTAACCTATTAGAGTCCATAGACCATTTGTAAAGGCATTATGATTTAAAGAACTACAAAATTGTTAAATTTGGAGATATGAGATCCTGCTTTGATTTAAAAAAATGGCCATTGAGCTAAATAGCTGTTTTAAAAAGTGCAAACCTCTCTCACTCCTTTGTAATTGAGATATCAGCATATCTTGTGTGACTGCTTTACTATGCAACATCTTAATTAAACAGAGTAATCTCCGATGTAAAAATGAGTAAAACAACTTCCTCCAGAGTCATTCTTTTGGATTTGGCATGTGTTATTAATATATGGAAATGGAGACCAGAGGGAAGACCTCCAATTGATGTTGCTTTTTAGCAGTTTGACAGTATATCATTTCACTACTGGCAACTTTCCTGTTTTTTAATGGATTGATTAACAATTTTCAGATGAGAGACTGGTGGCCAGAGGGAATGCTGTTTGCAAGAATAACTTGAGACAAAGAGCAAATGAAAGCTATCTAACTTCCCAAAAAATTACTTCTTGAGTGGAATCTTTACTTCTGAACAAACTGTCTTGTTCAGGAGTTGAGATATCTTCTCAGAAAAGTGGCATATTTATTTCTCACAGCTTGGAAAAGTCATTCTTAAATGGTATTTATCAGGGTTTTTTTCTTTATTCCATTTTTATATCTTTTGAGAATTAATAGTCAATCTCCAGTGCTGTGATGGCTTTTGTATTTGTAACATTTGAAAGCTGTTATTAAATATACTCTTGCTTGCAGTCTTGTGCAGTCCTTGCATTTCTCCTAAGATTCTAGGGTTTCCTCATAGATGTATGGTATACTAGGGTGACCAACTGTCCTCTTTTACCCGGACATGTCCTCTTTTTACGTCCTGTCCGGGGCGTCCGGGCGGGTTTTCTAAATTTTATAAATTTACCCGGACG
>JAEANM010007350.1:0-17808 GCA_017656035.1 Myanophis thanlyinensis | reverse complement strand
TACCTTAACTTACCTGCGGTTGCATAAGCATTTCACTGCATATCGTACCCATGTATGATTGTGTATGTGACCAATAAGATTTGGAATTAAATTGGAATTGGAAGTGTGACATTTAGCAGGTGGATTCCCTATCCAGGGAGGTAATTTTGCTTTCTACCTTGCTAGTTTCTGCTACTGCTAAAAAAAAGAGAAAAAAATGATTTGTCAGAGCACTGATTGATTTATTGCATAATGTATTAGTATCAGGCTACAATCATATGCACATTTATTTGGGTTCAAGCTCCATTGATCATAGCAAGATTTATTTCTCAGCAAATATGCTGGGAATTGGACTAGTCATAATTTATTTGTTGTCTTTTGGTTTGGATGATTTGCTTTCAGCTGACATAGGTTTATGCTTTAGATTGTTAGCTATTTGCCTCTCCTTTGGAAGAGGGGGAATGGCATATAAATTCAAATACACTTCAAAAGGTTGACTCAGCCTTCCATCCTTCCAATGTTGGTAAAATGAGGACTTAGATTCTTGGGGAAAATATACTGACACCATAAACCATTCAAAGAGTGCTGTAAAGCACTAAGGTAAAGCTAAAGATTTCCCCACACGTGTGCTAATTGTTTCTGGCTCTAGGGGGTGGTGCTCATCTCTGTTTCTAAGCTGAAGATCCAGCGCTGTCTGAAGATGTCTCCATGATCATGTGGTCAGCGTGACTAAACACCAAAGGCTCATGAAGTGCTGTTACCAAAATGTTCCCTATTTTTCTACTTGCATTTTTACATTCTTTTGAACTGCTAGATTGGCAGAAGCTGGGACATGTAACAGGAGCTCACTCCACTCCACGGTGCTAGGGATTTGAACTGCTAACCTTCTGATCGACAAGCTCAGCATCTTAGCCATTGAGCTACCATGTCGTAAAGTGCTATGAAGCAGTATATAAGTCTAAGTACTATTGCTATTACTAAAATACATATGTTCCTAAGGTTTAACATAACAATAACCTACAACTCTGCAGTGCAATGTCAGAGTACCAATTGTATTCTGTTATCAATGTAATTTAATGTTGATAACATCTCCAAAATTGTAATCTATTATAACCTTCACTAGCAACCTTATTGTTTGCACTACAAGTTGTAATTTATAAAATGCACAATTTGGTTTGCATTTTATCCACTTTTATATACAAGTATAAATTGGAGTATAAATTAAACTATAATTTCTATCAGTTGCATAATTTGCTTTGAATTGTTTTTTTCCAAAAGTGAATTGAATTCTGTTGAGATTTCTTTTTTTTTTAATTAATGAAATAAACCCAAAGAAGCTTCTTGGATGAGAAGAAAACATCTTCAAAGAAAAAAACCAGAAAGTACAGTTGCCACTTGAAAATGCATCCTTTGGCACAACCATGACCTGGATGACTGATAATCTCCATAGATAAAGAAATAAACCTTTTAAACAAGTATACAAAAAATGAATACAAACAGTCAGCAGGAGAAAAGAAACAAAAATCAAAGAAAAGTGAAAAAGTGAAGAAAAGGAAAATGTTATGTAAAATATAAAATAAATATATATATAAAGGTGACTTCCAATATTCTTCATATTAGCTTTATTATGTTGTATTTTATTGTCTAAAGCTGCATCATATGACTTTTTTAAAAAGTGAAATGAATTTTGTTGAGAGTCTTATAGGATTTCAGAAACAGACTAAAACCTTGAGATGTATTTGTTATATGACTTTTGCTGCATCTATTCCATTGCAACACATTTACATTTCAGTGTTGCCTCATGGTATGATGGCTGGCAAACACTTCACATGATTCAATGTGCCATTCAAAAGAAAAAAAAAATTAAAAAAAAACTAAGAGAGAAACAAAAAGACAAAGAACACATTCTTTCCAGCAGCCTACACCACAAGAATAAGCAAGAATGAAAACCAGGTAGCAGAAAACAATATCCTAATCAAGTACAGTGTTGCCTTGGTACTCAGCTGCTTCAAAACTCATTGAATTTATTATGCAACACATTTTGATGTTAAAATGCTATTCTCGTACTTGTTTGTTTGATACTCAATGTGCTATGATAGTAAGCGGGTATAGCCATGGAGAACGGAGAGGAAGCCAGCTATCCTGGGAAGGTCACTGCAAAAGGAACGGGAGATGGCCTAAGAGGAAGTCAGCCATGCTGGAAAGGTCACTGACAGAGGTAGATAGGAAGTCCTTCCCAGCCAAAACAAAGGGTCACATGGTTAGTCACATGGTTTGGTGGTACTCGTTTTTAGTATTTGTACTTCATGGAACCAATTAATGGGGAATACTAAAGTACCACTGTAATTACTAGGGAGAGAATTTCATCTCCATGAATACGGGCAGGGTAATCAGATTCAGATTCAGATTTTTTTATTTATCACATACATAATCATACATGGTACAATATGTAGTGAAATGCTTTGTGTAACTGCTTGTGGTTATGAAAATTAAATTAAAATTTACAATTGAGATTTAGGAAATTTACACTTTAGGAAGTTAGAATAAGATTAAATTAAATTTACAATTTGATTTACAATTTGAAGTCCTGGGAGAGCAAGGAGTGGTGGGATGTCTGATGTCACATGGTTACTCACAGCAGTCCTTGCTGTTCCTTGAGGTTTTCACTGTGGATCTGCTCCTGGCACTGCTGCCTCCGGCGGCCTAATTAGACAAGGCTGCTCCTGACACTGCTGTCAGTGGCCTGGTTTCCTGAGGCTTCTGATGCTGCTGCTCTGGTAATCCTGGCTATCTGAGGCCACTCCTGGCAATGCTGCTCTGGCGGACCTCGATGATCACTTGTAGCCTTCGTCTCAGCTCCTTAGTGTCTCTGGAAGTCCTCTGCTTGTTCTTCTCAGTGCCATCGCCTTCGGCACTGCCGCTGCCACCTTGCAATGTGTTGGCGGTCCACATGGCTTCCACCTTGGCACCTCAGCTGTTTCTTGGAAACTTCAGAGCCTTTGGAGCCTTCGCTTCCTCACCTCTCCACTCCGTTCTGGCATAGCCATCTTGGCCAGTCTGATGGAGCCCGTTGGTCACCTGTGCTCTGTTCTGGCACCGCCACTCCAGTCATCCCCATTGGTCCTCTGTGCCCAGTGTTCTGGCGCCATTCTCTTCCGCTCTTCTCCTGGACTCCTCATCCCTGCTCTTTCTCCCGGTCCAGCCATCTTGCTTTGGGATTAGAGCTGCTCCAGGTTGTCCAGGTCAATTCAATTGTCCAGATAGTTTAATTTAAATCTGATCTGTTAATTTGGCCAAAAAAACCTGTTAATTTGTCTCGCCGGCATCACCTTAGACTGTGTTTCCTTTCTGAAATCAAAAGCAACCCTGAAAGGAAATGACCCTCAAACCTAAAGCATAGATTGATTTATTTTATATTCTGATATTTTGCTATTGAATCGAAAGAACTTGGGAGAAAAAAGGACAATATGATTCAAACAAGCATAACTCAGTTAAATTTTTTTAATCACATACATGCCCTCATTGTGAAGTCTGTTTAATTGCTTCTTCATGCTTTGTCCCATTTACTTTGATATATTTTATAAAAGTAGTTGATACTAATTAGGATTTTCGTTTTGTATGTAGAGGGCTGGATTAAGTGCCAAGCTGAATACCCTGGAGAATTAAAAAAAAAAAGAAATAGAAATGCTGTGTTTTGATACTTCTGTCTAGTTTTCTAAAACATGGTTTATGAAGCTATGAAAATCATTCCAACCAAGACAGCTAATAAAATTACCTTATTAGGCAGGTGAAAGATATTTCAACAGTGGCTAAAAATGAACTATTATATTCTGATTGTGAATTATGTTTTGGATGCACATATGTTTTTGTGCTCAAATTTACTAATATTTGTAATGACACACTCAGGCACCAGCATATAGAAAGTTGGCCCTTCTGGTTTATCAGCTAAGTTACCCTATTCTCTTTCCTACAATTCTACATTGCTTCTTCTACAGTCTTAAGGCAGTATTAGATTTCTACATCATTATACGTCAGGGAACGCGTGTGTCTGTTGTTCAGAGACAGTTGCATAACTGTTACCTTTATACATCTGTGAATGTTAATGTGTTGTCAAACAACAAACAAGAATAAGAAGTTGGCTCAACCAATCAGCCTGCAGAATGTGCATCTCCACACAATGCATAGTTGAGATTTGGAAGATGTGCACATCGATCTTTTTGCAACCATCTGTAACTATGTTTACCCATCCAACCCCTTCATAGTGGAAGTATGTGCTGACACTTATGCGCAGTTGCGGACAAGCCTAAGTCAAGCTTGAGAAGGGGATATGAGTCTGTTTAATCTCTGCCACCATCTACTCTTTTACATTTTAAATTCCTTGGATGCTGTTGTTTAAATATATGGATACACATTTCTTATTAACTTCCTTGATATTCTGTCATTAGCAGAGTGATCAGAATAAGTGATCAGTTGAATTCTTTGAGACTATAGATTTTTGAAGGTCAAGAAGTTTGTTCTATGGATTAAGGTTAAGCATCTAAAACAACAATTGAAAGCAATGGGAAAAAGGGAACTTTCATGGATCTTGCAGGGTTTCTTAAAAAACATCTACAGTATATTCCATGCAAGAATACATAGTATGATCATTTTATCTGGAGATAAAATTGAGAGGAGATGTTTTTTCATAGATCAAAATACATTAATTGCCCATTGTAATATTTTCATAAATATTTATAAACATTTGAGTTATTTTTCTAAATATCTGGGAATAATTTGAAGAAATCATTTTCACCTGATTATTTTTAAAAGATCAAATAATTAACATAAATGCAGGTAGTCCTTGACTTATTGCCATCACTTAGCGACGATTTGAAGTTATGATGGACTCTCAAAAGATACTTATGACTTGGTTCTGAAGTTTGCATGGCGGGCAACCCTGCACCCACAGTCACATGACCACATTTCAGACAATGGGCTATCAGCCCACATTTATGGCCATTTGCAGTATCTCGTAGTCACATGACTGATTTACATTTGTTTGTTTGTTTGTTTGACACTCGTATTACCACAAGGCTGTTGCCAAAAATCACTGTCCCTTCTGTTTCTTGGCAAAAATGTCCCATAGCAAACATAGTGTTCACTTATCAACAATGGCATTCACTTAATGACAACATACTCACTTATGGCCATGGTGATATCTTAACTGCCACCATAAAAGGTTGTAACATTGGTCATCTGATGACTAACTTTATGACAATCACAACTTAAGGACTAGGCTCCATTAAGGTAATCAGCTGAGGACTACCTATAAATGGTTAAAATTCCTGTTGAGTTTTCGAGAAAAGAAATCTTACATATGAGTATTATTTCAATATTTATATAGCTATTTATAGTTATTCTCATACTATTGGTTTCAAAATATTTTAAATTGGTTGATACTAAGAGATTACCTATGGGAAAGGCAAAATCCCCAATGTCTCCATCTGAAATATAGTTGTAATAAGAAGATGGAATGGGCTAACTTTGCTGTCTTATGGCTGTATCATTTTGATTCAATTTCTCAGTGAAACACAATTAACTTTAATGGATAAGCCAAGTGCAGCCTTTTCTACTTTGCTATTATTTAAGGGATAAAGGTTAAATAGCTTTTTATTTGAAGGATATTCTTAATGGGAATAACTAAATTAGTATGAAAGGTGCTGGCTATTGTTAAGTTTAAGGCATGAATGCAATTAGGAATATATTGTAGACAAGCACCTTTGGTGATAACATGGAAAAAGTTGCATTCGGTATATAGAATTGTACAACACTGCCACTTTGTGGTAACTGCAGTACATTTACAAGTGTAGTTTGTGATTACAAGTTAGTTCCTGAGTGTCAAGTGGTTTATTATTATATAGTAAACGCTGCAATGTGGTATCTATCTAGTTTTATTCAGTATACATTTTCCATCAATGTTCCAGTTATCAATAAGTGAGCTGTGAACATTTGTGTGCTTGTTGGCAAACTTGTATTCTCAGCTTCAAAAAATAATATGAGAAAGAAAGAAATTCCTAAATTGTGCCAAAATTGGAACAAAAATAATCAGCAAAATCTAAATCCTTTTCTTGAAGATATTGACAGAAAGGTTCAGTAGCATTCCATAGCTGCAGTCTATGCTCGGACAAAACTATTGAGATATTCTTGCATATCTTACTGTCACTTATTACTTACAGCACACTTGGGACTCCTAGCTAATATTTTTCTTGCATACTAAATATTGAAAAGAAGATATATGTTTACTGTTAGCTAGGTCTGATTTCAGATTTCTGTGAGGTTCCTCGCCAAAAATTGCTCCAGTTAATTGAGAACACTGTCAAAAGATGTTTGATTTGCTTATCAGTTTTGGGCCTACAAGTTCAAATTTTTTTTTTATTTCTTCCACTATCCTTGTCTCCATAAGTTGTTGTCTCCTCTTTTTAGTGTGTTATATTATAGAGGTAGCCCTCAACTTCTAATCACAATTGGGACCAGAATTTCTATTGCTAACTAAGTTGGTGGCTAAGTGAATCACATCCAATTTCACAATCATTTTTGACTCAGCGAATCAGTAAGTTGTTAAAGTGAATCACACAGTTGTAATCTGGTTTCCCCTATTGACTGCTTGTCAGAAGCCATCTGGAAAGGTTGAAAATGCTGATCACATGACTCCAGGTTGCTATAGCCATTGTAAGTACATACCGGTTGCCAAATGACTGAATTTTAATCACGTGACTGTGGGAATGCTCTGACTGCCATAAGTTCAAGGGCTGGTTGAAGGTCACCTTTTTCAGTGTCATTGTAACTTGACTAAACAGTTGCTAAATGAATAGTTGTAATTGATGTTACCTGTATCTGGTTTTTGTTTTTGGGGTTTTTTGGTCTTCAACTTTTAATTTAGTAAATAAGTACTTTATTTGTGCCTATACTGACAGAGTGTTTATTGGAAGAAGTTTGGACCTTGGACCTTAAAATTGCATAAAATATAGGACTTCTTTTGAATTTGACAAAGTGACTAACTTGGTAGATCAGGGAAATAGAGGTTTTAATGGTTCGGTGCATATTATATTAATGACGTATTACATTGTTAACATTATGGAAGAAGGAGGACCATGTAGAGAGATGTCTTCAAAGAGAGGATCAAAAAATACAAATGGCAGCCAACCTAAGCTCTGATTGTTTTTTTACACTGCAAAACAAAAATATTGGGACTTCAACTGCATGGTTGTGGCCATCATGATTTTTTTGGATGAAGACACCTTTCCCGTGTAAATCTATGGTAGCCAAAACAAAGAGGTTGTGGTAACATGTTTTCAGGATAACAATTTTTACTCAGAGGCATAAGCTTTCATGAAACTACACTACCTCATGGATGCACCTTCTGGTTTAAAAAAGATAAGAGAAATATTAATGAAGGAGTCATGTTGTTCCTTTTTAACAAAACACACCCTTCTATATACAGTATTCGATATTTAACAGACCAAACCAAAACTAAATTACAATCTAAAAATTGTAATTAAAACATCTTCAGTGAATACCATTTGGATATGGAATTAATTTTAATTTGAAAATGGGTGAGAAACAACAGATAACAATGCTGGTTCAGAATTACCACTCAAGTAGTCTTGAAATTTTTTACTGATTCTGGTTTTCTTGATCCAGGACATGTATTTTTAGCTCCTTCTGCTAATTTACTGTAATGACATTGCCCAAATATTCCTTAATATTTCATCAAGAAGAGAGCTCTTGGCTTGTTTTTTCTAAGCAGTTAGATCTATGAGATAAAGTTTTTCATTCAAACTTTAGGTTATTTTTCTATTTTCAACATCCCGTTGTTTAATTTTAATTAGGAAGATACTGTCATTTTTAGAACTGTATCCATTCATTTTTATAATAGCTACACTGAGATAAATATCTCTGTTCCACTATTAAAATTAAGCTTTTGTTCTGGTCTTCAAGTATTGTAACATTTGCTTTTGAAATATCCATCCTTATTTTGTTCCAAATAATACTTACAAACAGGATGTCATAGAAGAGGCATGATCAAGTATGCTATTGCAGCACTTGAAATGATATCATCAATTGTAGGAATACAACTTCCCATTCATCATAAGTGTTTTTCTTAAACGTTTTAACTACATCCAAAAATTCCCCTATATAGTTTATGGGAACATTTTGAACATTTGTTTGACGTAAGAGTTATTAATATATTTAAAAGGTTATATTAAGAAACAGTACTCTGTCAAAAAGATTCTTTTCTCCAATGGTATAATTTTATTGGAATTTGAGGATGAATTTATCCCTGCATACGTTCTTTACATCACTGAAGAATCTCAATTGACAGATGACTTTTTGCTGGAGTTAGCTGGCCTACCAACTTAATAGGAAACTTGGCAAGATAGTAGGCATAAAGTATTAGGGTTATTTTCCATCCTTATGTTGTAACTTGTTATTTATAATAATATTACTAATAGCATACTTATTCACAATACATACTATTCACAATACATACTATTCTAATTGTTTTAATGGGACTTATTCCTGAAATTGAGTTCCCGACTAAATTTATTTATTAAAATATTTATAGGGTTTTCTGCTTGAGCAGGATGTTGCATCAGAATACTTCCAAAGTCCCTTTTAATTTTGTTATTCTGTTACTCCTATTCAGCTATGCTTCTGGGACAGTTCTGGGAAAGGCAAGGTAATGTAAAAATAAAAATATAAAAATTAAATACATTGAGAAGCTTGGGAGAGTAGATTTTAGCTTTTCCTAGTGCCAAAACCAGGAATAACAATATTTCTTCTAGATAGTCATTTCTCAGGAAAGCTTATCTTAAAGGGAACGCTACCGCTGAGAATTACTTTATTACAGGCAGCAGGTTTACCTGGCTAAAAGTATATAAAGTAAAGAGGTTGACAGGGCCAGATCCTAAGCCAAATTAAGTTTAAAATATAATTGCTAGTTCTTTGAAATTTGCTTAAAAATCAATAAAAGCCACTGGAGTCCTTTAAATAACATTTAATAATCCAGAGGGCATTGTTTGATTAGAAGTTTCCAACATTCTGGTGTCCGTTGTGCATTCTGTGCACTAGAAGTAAGCAGTCATGAATATTACAAGAGCTCTGACAATGCTGGCTAGATTATCTCACTCAGAGAAAGTAGGCGATAGCCCAAGCTAAGTTAATGAACGGTGTTGTCTGATACAAATTGAATTAACCCATCCCAGAAGTTTGATCTTTCAAGAGGACTGCAGTCATAATCATAAAAATTTGAATACTTGTCTCCTTTTTTCTTAATAATCAAAATGTTTACTTTCTCCTACAAATCTTCTTATCTGATTCCAATCTATTGCCACCAATCTGATAGAGAGCCAATTTGGTATGGGGTTAAGGGTACAAGGCTAGAAAACAGAAGACCCTGAGTTCAAGTCTCTCCTTAGCTATGAAAGCGAGCTGAGTGATCTTGGGCTAGTCATTCTCAGTTCAAATCACCTCGCGGGGTTGATGTTGTGGGGAAAATAGGATGAGGAAGGTTTGTTGGCCACCTTGAGTTATTTGTAAAAATAATAAAAGTGAAACACAAATAAATAAATAAACTATTGCAGGCATTGTTCAATGTTATAATATAAGTAATAGTTAGGAAGGGATCCTGTTCTCAATGTGCCACATTCAGAAGAAATAATGTGTATTTCCACTTATGGAGATTTTAGCAAGGCTGGGAAAAGAACTTTTCTAAAAAGAATATCCAAAATAAATAGCTCCTTTCCTTTCTCCTTCTCTTCTGGAGCAAATTGCTCTGTTTAAAAAAATCTCTCCATCTTTATATAACAAATGTGCTTTACTTACAGTTCAGACAATGCCTGTGTTCATAAAGAAGTAGGAGAAAAAACATTCTGTAACAGTGACAAAAAGAAGAAAAGCAAAGAGAGAAGGACACATTTAAGAGAATCTTAAAGACAGTTAAGTGAGTCGCTCCTGATTGTATGACCTGTTTTGCCTCCGTGATTCAGCAAATCACTGCAGTTTGTTAAGTGAATCACCGTGTTTGTTAAGTGAATCTGGCTTTCCTAATTGAGTTTATCAAAAACTGGCTGAGAAGGTCATAACTGTCAATCATATGGCCCTGTGATGCTGCACCATATATATATATATATGCTGGTTGCCAAACACCCACATATTTGATTACGTGATTGTGGGGATTCTGTGATGGCTGTAATTGTGAGAAATGGTCATAAGCCACTTTTTTCAGTGTCACTATAACTTCAAATCGTTCCTATGTGAATGGTTGTAAGTTGAGGATTACTTGTATTAGTTTTTATAGTTAGCCTTCCTGTGCACATGTAGGCCATTTAGGTCAACATAAATTTCCAGCAAACATTTTCTACAATATAGAGTATATTGAATACCATTAAATTGGGTTACAAATGTTGAATAGCTCATCAAATTAATTAGGGTATCCAGACAATATCATAATCCTGAACAATGGGGCTCCGGTCAGCTGGGGAGTAAATTTCCCACTAAGGTAGTTTGTTACTGTCACGTTAAGAATAAAACTACCTAATATACATATCTCTACCTCTGGGGCTTAACATGGGGCAGTATAATCATGGCAATAGTATGAACATTTATTTTTTCACATACAAAAACAAGGCTGGGACAAATGAAAATGCAATCTTGCTAAAATCACAGACAATCTCCCATTGAAGACCACAGAAGATATAGCAATGGCACTTAGACTTATATACTGCTTCAGAGTGCTTTACTGCCCTCTAAGCGGTTACAGAGTCAGCATATTGCCCCCAACAATCTGGATCCTCATTTTACCGACCTCGAATGGATGGATGGCTGAGTCAACCTTGAGCCAGTAAGAACTGAACTGCCAAACTACAGGCAGCCGGCAGGCAGCAGAAGTAGCCTGCAGTTGTGCATTCTAACCACTGCGCCACCACGGCCCATATAAGTGTGGGTCAAATCAGAAAATTGCATGGATCTGTTAATGATAGTTACTTGTTTATTATTTATTTTGCACATCACTTATACCAAAAGGTTCGGAATGGCTAACAGTCAGGAACATCATTTTTTAAAGCCCTCAATAAAAATAGCATATTAGGATTATTATTTTTTTGCATATATTTACCCATGTCTCCTAGTGTTTAAAGTACGCCTTCCAAAATAGAAAAATTGGACCTTAACTGCTCTGTTGAAAAGGATGAGAAAAAAATTAAACTGGATCTCCATGGGAGGGAGAGAGATGCAACCATGGGGGCAGTGAAGTAATATGCATGTTTCCTAGGTCCCATGTGATGGCATTCCTGGATGGATGGAATATGAAAGAAATTGACCCTCTTCAAACTGATGGATAGTTGGGAACAGTCAGTTAGCTGTAGGAAGAGATAGTGCTGCAGATAACCAGATCCAGAACCACATGAAGCTTGAAAAATACAAATATGTCTTGAAGCCAACAGGCAGCCACTGTAGTTCTCAAAGCAGTAGGGTTATCTGGATATAACAAGAAAGTCCCATCAATGAACAAGTGGGATGGATTTGTACTAGCTCCTTAGTACAAGAGCTTCCAGTAGCTTCTAAATTTAGTTCAGGGGCATCTTCATGAAGAGCAATGTAGACTTGGACATGAGTGACTGCAAGCAGAACTTTCTAATACAGGAATGGCTATAAATGGCACACTTCCTTTGTAACTGTCATGCCGTTCTTTGAGATCTGGCAAGCCCTTGCCTCCTGCCTTCCAGCAGTTGCTCTTCCTGCAAGTCTTGAGGTATTACCCAGGATTGTGGTTCATTGTATGGCTAGTTATACAAGTCTTTCAATAAATAATACAAGTTGTAGTTGTGCAAAAGACCTTCTTGATCTTGAAGAGCAGTATACATAATTTCCTCCCCTTCCAATCCTGACTTTGACAGTCTCCTGGCATTCAGTCGATACTCAGAATTGTATCTGCCGTAGAATAATTGAGTTTACCCAAAGAAAACAAATCACTAGAGATCATAAATGAGGATGAAATATGTAAAATTAAAAAAAAAAACATAAAACCCTAACAGATTTCTAACTAAACTTGCTTGACCTATCTTTTGAACAAAATGAATTTCTCAAAGTCAAGGTCTGTTGTTGTTGTTTTTTAGAAAGAGAAAAGGCCAGCGGGGTTCTGCTTTTGTTATTTTGTAAGGTAAGCACCCTTTCTCGGGATTACCCTGCTTGAGACAAAGGGATGGTGTATTCCTTGTCTGGAAAATGGCTGTCAATCTTGTTCACAACTTGGGGTCTTGCAACTTGGGATTGTGAGTTCTGAATTGCATAGTGAGGCCAAGCACAGAAATATCTCTTTCCACATTCAATTGGTTTGTTAGTAGTGGTCTTTTCTAAATAGAATCCTTCATTAGGTTAACTCATGCCCTAATCATCACACTCTTGGACTTTTACAATGCACCTTGTATTGTGCTGCAGGTAGGTAACTATAACGATACTTACCTACCTGCAGGTAACTATAAAGATTGCAGAAAGCAGCAAGCAGACTTGGGCTAGAAAAGCTCATTGTCAAGATTCAAAAGGATATTTTATATGAGAGGGTGATGTTTCCATTTTATATTGTACAGGCCAGTTTATACAGAAAACCTCAGGCATATAAATCTTGACACATTTACATGTTTATGTTGCAAGGTCATTGAGAGGGAAAAGGGGGAGTTAGAAACGGAACCTTCTTATCTTGTTTTCATTCCATAACTTTAGTTCCCATGAGAATTTCTTTTTGCCCTTTTGCACCTGTGGGGGGAAGTGTCTTCTGAAGTCGTTGGACTCCTTTTTGAAATGGTTGGACAGTAATTAACATGTGATAATTAGTGGGGTGGAACTTTAGGTTTTATTTGGGTGAAGAAATCCCGGAAGCTTTAGATTCAGGATTCTACAGATCGTACCAGTACAATGTTTTCAATAAAATCTTATTCTTTGGACTTTGCTTCTTTGGAATTCTGATTACATTGATGATGTTGTGTGGAACCCTGACACTCATATTGATAGAGCCATGCCCATCTTACAGTTGCAGCTGTGATAACCCAGTTGATTTATGTGTTCATTATTGTGATGAAATGTGCACCTGGAAGAAGCATTAGAGTTTTCTCCAAAAGTAGGACATACAGAAGCCCAAATTAAGAAAGTGTGTTGTCCTGCGCTGGAGACAAGGGGACGTAGAGGTTCAGGGTGGCCACATCCCAAAATCTCTCAGGATATATCTAGTATGTTAGAAAGTGATAGTTTTAACCTGGCAAGATTTGTCTATTAGGTATAATAAAAATAAAGGATCAGATTCAATTGGATTTCACTTTGTCATCTCTAGTCTTGGCCTGACAATTATTACTTATAGGGCATTGTATGGCATGGTATTTCATCAGGGATTGTGTTCCTAAAACTATATGTCTCATCCAATCACACCAGCATCTTTCCATCCTTGATTAAATCAAGGCAGAGTTTCTACTAGTAACTTTTTCTTTCCTAATCAATCAGGCCTTTTTTAGAACTTCTAAATTTTGCAACCAACCAATAGCAAGTCTACGTTGAACATTAACCAATTGCTACTTCACCCTAAACTCTCATTTTCTAATTAAACTTACCTTTTCTCTCTAAAAATTTAGAGTTTAGAACCCGATGATGAGATGTTCAATAATTTACTTTCTTTACTTCTAGTGTTGAGACCCATTTTTCTTCCTTTCAAATGACTATCAGGCACCTCCAGGTGATACAGCTGTAAACACAATCCTGAATGATGTTCTAAGGATGGTAACAAAACCATAAAATGATCAGGAGTTGGTTCTGTTATCTTCCAGAAACCTAACCTCAGATCTTGCTCATTAATCATTGATCCATCAAGACAAATCACATGGTTAAGTTTTGACCATTCCCTTAGCAAAGTAATTGTGTCATTTGATTTATTTTAATTTTTTTTTTAGTGAGATTGATGATAACTCATTCATAGTTTTCTCTCATACTCGTTTTCAGATAACGGAAGGTGATGATGTAGCTGCAATATCATTATGGGAGGCCAAAGTCATAAAAGTGAATTGTGCTTGATGGCCATAAGTCTTCTAACTTAGAAGATAGTGAGCATGAATCATTTCCCTTCTCCTCAGGTTTATCAGGTACTTCCAGACTAGCTTCTTCATGTGATTTATCAAATTTGGCAGATTTTCTTCTAGTGCAACCTCAGTATCTTCTTGTCAGAAGAGACAGCTCTAAAATAATTACTATTTAAGTTCTTAGATAATTTACAGCAGAGTCTCCAGTACTACAAGAATAGCCAGCTTTTGTAAAACTCTTCAAAAGCATTGGTTTCTAGTTGAAACTTAAGAACTCCAAGAACTTAAAATTGGTCTTGCACTGAGTGGAGCCAACTTCAATTGTGCTAACCGGAAGCACTTGCTTGCTATTTCCATTTCCAGTGAATTGAAACTTGCCATGTGATTTTCTTTGTTGCTGGTTATCTGAGAATGCTAGACTTCTCTTGAGCCAATAAGTGCCTCTTGTCCAGCTGATCAACTGGAGAACGTAAAACACATGTTGTTTTTTTCTTGAAGTTCACTTTGTCCTAACTGTTGTTCTCAAAGCAACAATGATAAGTCTACTTTTTTTTTTTTCAAAAAAAGCCTAGAACAATCTAGAGTGTGTTTTAGAGTGGAATTTAGAGGATGACATCCATAGGTTTAGATACATGCAAAAATATATGAGTCATCCATATAAAAGAGGACCTATGAACCTATTTTCTCTTAAGAAATCTTTGAAGTGGTTAATGTTAACTTATTCTTGGAAATTCCACCAGTGCCACCAGTGAATAAAGAGACAGCCCAGAAGTTCTGCACATGAATGTTTTCAAATAAGACAATAAAAAAGGACTGTGGCTACTTCCCATTTTAAGATGACCTGTTGCCTCTCAGTTTAAGGTTCCCCAGTGTTGGAGATTTTTCATCTTTAGTTGTAAATGGCAGGGCATTCTCTAGCAAACCAGTTTTGCAATTTCGGAATCTTTCTTAACTCTTGGCTCAAAAAGCCTTTGTATAATTTCAGCCTCCATTCCAATTGTACCATTCCTGGACCAGGAGGACCTTGTCACCATCATTCATATCTTAATGTCTCCTGCTTGGATTACTGTATAGTGGACTCTACATGGGGCTGACCTCGAAGACCGCTCAAAAGCTGGCAGTTCAGATGCTTGTGACTATCCTTCAATATGCCCATGTTATGCTACTACTACACAAGCTTCAATTGCTTTCCGTAGACTTCAAGATGAAATTTAAGATATTGGTTATTGTCTATAAAACTCTATAAAACCAGGGCTGGGTTATTTGTGGGATCATTAGTTCTGGTTATCCCACCAGAATTGGGATAGAATGGATATGGTTCTTCTATCAAGTACTGCCATCTTATGGGATCCAGAAAGTGTATCTCTCTATCAAAATCCTTGCCCTATGGAAGAACTGGTACATTAGATTTGGATTGTTGTGACCCAATTGGCTGCTTTTAAAGTTTTGAAGATTTAGATATTCCATTAAGCATTGGACCAAAGTTGTGTGAGTCTCTCTCTAGGGCTCCTAGTAATATATTAATTGATGTATTTATTGATCATTTGCTTTCTCTCAATATGCATTTTTTGTGATTGTTTTCAATTTGTAAGCTACCCAGAGTGTTGAGAAATACAAGTTAGATAACCAATAAATAAATCTTAAACAATAAATATAAAGCAGCAACAGCAAGAGATGCAAATTGAATGCATAATATCAAATGTTAAAACACCAATCCAACAGGGCTTTTCTTACGGACTTACGAATTCAGAACCAAACTTGAACAAACAACATTGTGCAATTAACAGCAGTAACATAAGCATGAAATTGAATTAAAAGGAATGAAAGGATTGTATTGTGCTAAGTAACCAGTTTCAAACTCTGGATTGATAAATTGGCATCTCCAAGCTTAAGTATGATGCAAAAATAGAGTGTTCACTTTACAATCAAAGATGGGCAAACAGGCTTAGATGCCAGATTGTGAAAAACAGGGGGCATATGATGTATTTATGCTAAGAAAATGATTCATTCCAGCCATTTCAAATGGTATGAGAAAGGATTCTTTCCATTTTAGAAATGGTAATAACTACACCAAAAATAGCACCTTCGTTTATAGTGTAGTATATAGTTCATACGAGATCAAAAAGTCTTCATAATAGTGCAGTACATTTCAACTAAAGTGCTTTTCCATTCAGCCTGATATCTTCCTTCATTATTTTCCAAAATGAAAAGGAATCTGTGTCTCAACCGCAGGTGTTCACTTCAATCTAATCTTTTCTCTTTTCAGGGGTGATAATTCTTTGCTGTTTTGCTCAGAGGCATTTGCTGCTCTTAAGGGACAAATGGCAAAAGGAGGTCTTCCATCTCATTTACCTTTGTGAGCAAGTTATAGATGTAATGCCTAGGGAAGTGCAGAGGTGAAATTCAGCCGGTTCGCACTGGTTCTATAGAACCAGTGGTAACCATTATAAGCAGTTCAGAGAACCGGTTATTAGAAGAAATCTCCTTTTGGTTTTCCCCCCCACTTTGCAGGGTTAATCCTGTAAAGATTAACTTTACAGGGTTAATCCTGTAAATAAGGCAGTGGTTTCTAGCCTAATCTTTATTGCCTTGCTCACAGAATGACTGTGAGCCGTAATTGCCCACCCCTGTCCTAAGTAAACCAAGAGACCCAGCAGCCCCAGAAGAAAAAAGAGAAGTCATTTACAACATACAGTGTAATGACTGCAGTAACCAAGAGACCCAGCAGCCCCAGAAGAAAAAAGAGAAGTCATTTACAACATACAGTGTAATGACTGCAGTATCCAATCTGTAGGATAAAGAGGCAGAAGTCTGGCATCCAGAACGCATCCATGAATACAAACTAGCAAGCAAAAGACACGATGAAAACTCTAATTTCACAACATACAGATAGACTTAACTATAGGTTCTACTGAGAATCTGACCATCCTAGGCCAAGCCAAGTCCAAAAATGCTAGGGAATTTCTAGAAGCCTGGCACTTAGTCAAATTAGCCTTTATGTATTAAAAATACATAGACGTAATATCTATATACAACACAAAAATCAACAAGCCAAAAAGTGAACAGGCACCCCCACACACCCACCCACACACCAGCAATCAGCACCCTGATAAGCCTAGATTAACTCCAAGATTAACATCGGATCAACAAACAAGCAACTCCCAAACAAGCCAACAGTAAACAGCCCAACCAAAGAATCTCTAAGACCGCTCCCATCAACACTGACAGGGTAGCCATTAGAATGTAAACTGGGAGCAAACCCCATTTCTTACTAGCACTGATGATGTTGCCTACTTTATGTAATGAAACATCTGCAAGAAAGTAACCAGAGAGAACACCAAGGACCCCTCTTGTGAAATATTTCCTGGATTTACTGTTTTCCTCAAGAATTGTATGTATGTATATGGGAGAATGCCTATGTTACACATGCTAAGTACACTTTAAATGCAAAATGCTATCTCTTTAGTATATAGTGAACTATTTCTTTGTAATAGTCTAATGTAGAAAGGGAAATAGTTTAGAAATAAAAAGAAGTTTCCTGACAGGTAGAACAATCAATCAGTGGAACTGCTTGCCGCCAGAAGTTGTGGATGCTCCATCACCAGAGGTTTTTGGGAAGCAATTGGACAGCCATTAATATGCAATGGTATAGGGAAGGGGTGGGCAATTATGGCTCCTTCATGACTCGTGGACTTCAACTCCCAGAATTCCTGAGCCAGCCATGCTGGCT
>JAEANM010007349.1:0-17149 GCA_017656035.1 Myanophis thanlyinensis | reverse complement strand
ATCTGCATATTGATGTTAGCTTTCTTGATGTAAGTAATCTAATAACAAGGTCGTATAATGAAGTTTGATAAGAAACTGTCTTTCAGCAGGATATGAAGTCAATTGTTCACAGGCAGTCATGTCTTTTTTTAAATTCATAATTTTTTTCTTGCATTGGGGGGGAGAATCTGTTTCTGTTTCCAGTGGAAATATTTGCAGAATGATTTTAATGTCTATAAAAGTGATATGCCCTAGATTTCTTTGGAATTAATCACATTTGTGAGATCTGCCTAAACTAAGCCCTGTGCGACACACCTTGAATTACAATGAACTAATTTCATTGGATAAAAACATTTTCCCAGTTGCATCTGAAAAAGAACACATCTCTGAAGGTTTCTGAAAGTTCTATACAAAAACAGGATAGTTGTGTTCTTGAGATGATAAGCCTACTTGGAGAATGCCATGTAATCAAGAATAACAGTTCTGCATTATCCTTACTAAGAAGATATAGTAGATTTTAAAAATGCTACATTAGGCAAAATTTTGTACAAAAGCTCATGGACTCGCAACATAACCAGGTGGAAAGTATACACAAACTATATTAAAGTCTTTAGATAGACTAAATGTAACATAGACTAAATGTAACATTAAAAACATTATTTTCACAGAGGAAAATGAAATCCTTTTCAACAAGTGTGGTTGGATTCTTCTATTTCCCTCCAAGTATTAAGTTACTACTGGGTCAGAAAAAGTTGCACACTCCCAGGTTACACTGATTTATACTGTCACAAGCATGGGTTTTTCCCCCAGCCCAATTTGGTGATACATAAAAAAGAACTTGGAACCTATTACATGCACATTATATATATACCAATGGATATCTGTAAAGATTATTTCTTCCCAAATGTAAAAGATGGTTGTTGCGTTTGGTTTCTTTTCTGGAAGCTGAACCAAATCTTCCAGAACAAAGTTTATATGCTTTTACAACTATGCAAATTTGGAATTTCTTTCCACTTATAGAGCTGATTCCTGTTCAAGTCCCATTTTAGTTCTTCTACTGACCTTTTGTATATTAGATAACAGCTGATACAACATTTATCTTGGCCAATAAGTTTAGAAAAGAACTTAGGTGAGCACCTTCAATATGTTTGCCAGCTGTGAAATTAAAAAAAATGTGTAAATTTGCTCTAACAAGCTCTGTTGTGCTCTTTATTCAGGAAGAGATTGCAGTGGCCTGGGATGTAATCCGCACAGAGCCTATAATTGTGCGCTTGCACTGTTCACTCACACAATACTTAAATGGACCTGGTAAGTTACATTTGACCTCTTCCTGTGTAATGTCTTCATAACAGCTTCTTTCTGTTTATGATAAACTTTCCCTGCAAACGATGGCAAGAAATGCCATAGAGAAATGCAGTGGAGCTGACCTGGGGCGATGGTGCGTGTGCCCATAGAGAGGGCTCTGAGTGCCACTTCTGGCAGATGTGCCATAGGTTCTCCACCACTGTTCTATCTTCTTCTCCCAGCCCACACACATGCCCTTTTTACAGAGCAGCCTTTACACTTAGCTATCCCTGAGTTTGTAGAGACTTACAGTAAGGTATTGTGGCTTACATACAAGGAAGGTGGTGTTTTGCCTTCACCACATTGTCTTCCCATAAAATAGTGGACAAACAGTTTCTAACTTGACCCTCCAGAGGCCTTTTCTGTTTTAGTTTGTCTTCTTAGGAATGGTTGAGTCATGCAGGGGGCATTAAGAACTTAGCTGTTGGTTGACTATATAACTCAGAATAACAGAGTTGGAAGGGACATTACTCCTTGTTTGGCTTCCTTCCTAGCAAGAATGGTTAATGAAAGCTCCAAAGCCCCACTGCTGTATGTTTGTTTTTCTTCGATCATTACAAGCTTGTGTGTTTTTCTAAGACCAGTGGAGCCATGAAGTGTGGGGAATAGCATGTTCCCCATTCACAGTAAGAATTCTAATTTGATATTCCAAATTTTAGAATTTTTGCCTCCCAGAGTCAACAGTCTGAGATGAATGGCTATAGAAATGAACTAAATAAGAGGCAGGGAAGACTTTTCTGAATAGAATAGAATAGAACAGAACAGAACAGAACAGAATAGAATAGAATAGAATTCTGCTCAGCTCAGCTCAGCTTAACTCAACTCAACTCAACTCAACTATTTATTGGCAAAGTGTAGACACACAAGGAATTTGTCTTCGGTGTATATGCTCTCAGTATACAGCAAAGGAAACTATACATTCATCAGGAATCACAAGATACAACACTCAATGATAGTCATGGTGTACAAATAAGTAGTCATTTCATACCAGGAGACAATAATCAATATAAATCGTAAGGATACAAGCAACAAGTTATAGTCATAGTGGGATGGGTGGGTGGTGATGGAACGATGAGACCAACAGTAATGCAGACTTAATAAATAGTTAGACAGTGTGGAGGGAACTATTTGTTTAGCAGAGTGATGGCGTTCAGGAAAAAGCTGTTCTTGTGTCTAGCCGTTCTTGTGTTCAGTGCCCTCTAGCATCATTTTGAGGGTAGGAGTTGAAACCAGACAGCTCTAGAGGTCCTGGGAATATCATTTGAATATTTTTGTGTAATGCTATTAGAATGGAATGGAAGGAACCTTGGAGGTCTTCTAGTCCAGCCCCCTGCTCAAGCAGGAGAACCTATACCATCCCAGACAAGCGACTAAATAAATAGCTTCTTGTGCTGAAGAGCTTTTGGAGGAATGTTAATACATTGATTTGCCTTGATTATGTCAGCTGCATAAATTATTGTTTCTTTGTTTAAAAAAACCTGCAGGTTTTATTCTCTTTTTTTTTTAATCATTACAGGAAGTCCTTTCCTTACGACCACAATTGACCCCAACATTTCTGTTGCTTAGCAAGATAGTTGTTAAATGACTTTTTGCCCCATTTTATGATCTTTCTTGCCACAGTGGTGTTCAGTGAATCACTCTAGTTGTTAAGTTAGTAACACAGTTATTAAGTTAATCTGACTTCCCCATTGACTGATCACATGATCCTGGACATTGCAACCGTCATAAAGATGAATCCGTTGCAAAGTGTCTGAATTTTAATCACACGGTCATGGGGATGCTGCAATGGTTGTAAGTGTGAAAAACGGTCATAAGCCCCCCTTTTTTGTGCCGTAACTTTGAATGGTCACTAAACCAATGGTTGTAAGTCAAGGAGTATTTTATGTGATTCAGGAGTGTCTTCCTGATCCTTACAGTTTTGCTTGCTTTTAAAGTAAATATTGGTATGAATGTACAGCTAATACATAAATATTTTATTGATATCCCTTGATTCCTATAAGAGCTTAAGGAGGTTTCTCTCCATATATTATCCTCACAATGATAGTTTGTGTAATAGGTTGGCTGAGAGTGAAAGTGATCCAGGGGTCACATAAATCAAACCTATGTCTCTCTCCCATCCATGTCCTTGTCTTTAAACTTTACCCCATCCTAGAAGAGAAGATGAAAAACAAAATAATAATCTGGGTGCTTATGTGACTGCAAGCTGTGCTTTCCATTATTATTACATAACTCCAGCTTAAGTGATATCCAGTATTTCTTAGTAATACAAAGATGCTGAAATAGAGTGAGTTTCTAAAAGTAAAACATTCTTTGAGCTCAATAGGAAGGAGTGTTGGAAGGGGAAGCCAGACAAAACAGAATAGTGAAAATGATTGAAAGGGAAATGAACGTGCAGTAAAAGTTATTGGATCAGATTGGATGCAATGGGAAACAAAAAAAAAAAAACTATGAGGCAGAGATATTTGAAGGCTTGGTGTATATTGCATGGCAGAAGAAAAGAAGATAGAAAAGATTGATTGAGGTCTGGGTCACGTGAAGTGTGGAAAGTGCTTTGAAGCCATGAACTAGATGGGTGATGGTGTGAGGTATCCATGAGATGTTGTTCAGTGTTTGGGCAATATAAGAAGCAGCCTGAGTTAGCAGCAGTGCATGGGCCATGCATCTTAGATGAATACATTCCAGGAACTAACAAAGAGCTTGTTGACAGATCTGCAGCAGCCAGAGGACCAGAGAGATTTTCAAAAATGGAAAGGGTGGCCTTCTGCCCAATAGCCTTGGAATATCTTTGGCAGCAGGTTATGCCCAAGAGATTTAGGTTTCCCAGTTTGTCTGAGTCCTGCTGCCTCCACAATTAAATATATCTGCCAGCACGCATACTATTTTAGAGACTAGACATTTTGAAATAGATTTGGGAGCTGGGCAAAGTGGGAGCTGGGCAAACTGCTATATGGGAACGTTAGCATGCAAGACTAAGGAGTTTTGTTTGTTGCTTGGTCCATAGGTACAATTCCAGTTCCAAATGCAAATTGCTTTGTTTGTTTACTTTGGTTCTTAGCCTTCTTATTGTAAGAAGGGAATGTAAATCATCCAGAGTCCTTTGGGATTAGAGTGACATGTAAATCTGAGTACCGTATTTTTCAGAGTATAAGACGCACCTACTGAAGATATTGGAAGTGGAAAACAAGAAAAAAAAGTTTTTGGCCTCCGCGTGTCTTGTTTTCCCTCTTCCCCAGCCCCCAAAGAGCCCGCACCCATGCATTCCATTTTCATCAAAAACAGACTGTTTTGGGGCTTTCCCCCCCCCCCCCCACATCTTGTATTACCTCTCCCCAGCCCCAGGCTTTCAGAAGCCTCCACACAGCTTGTTTTTGCCCCAAAAAGGCCCGTTTTTCAAATGTTTTTGGTGAAAATGAGCTGTGTGGAGGCTTCTGGAGGCCTGCAAAATGCTTCTGGGGGCTAGTGAGAGGAATACAGGATGCATGGGAGCTTTTTTAGATGAAAATGAGCCGCAAGGAGGCTTCTGGAGACTTGCAAAATGCCTCTGGGGCTGGGGAAAGATAATACAAGACGCGGGAGGAGCCCAAAAACAGTCTGTTTTTGATGAAAATGGGACGCGCGGGTAGGGCCCCGGGAGGCCAAAAACAGTTGTATTTGGTATAAAAGACGCACCACAATTTTCACCCACTTTTTTTTGGGGGGGGGAGTGTGTCTTATACACTAAAAAATATGGTAAATACACTAAGTAACTGCTATAAGTAAGTAAATCTTGGGGACTCCATGGCATGTGTCCACAAAGGTGGTTGCCTGTTTCCAAGACATATTTCATTTTCTCAATCTAATCAACTACCTGATATTTTCTGGCCATCTTCCTCCTAAGTAAGATCTTTATAGACCTTCACTGATCTTGGAAGTTAATAAAGATTGACGCTGGTTAGTGCTTGGATGAAAATTCTAGAGCAATGGATTTAGGTTTGGAAACTAAAACAAAAAGAAACCGTCCCTGAAGACAGCAAATGGATCCTGCCAAGAGAACTACATGGTACAGTAATTAGAAGTCAAACTTGTCTCAAGGACATCTATTAGTCTATTGCCTTGAGTCAGTTTGGAAATTGGTAATATAGATTTGACTAATCATTTTCATTGTTACTAAATAACTCACTTGATGGTATATTTTAAATTAGTGCAAGTTAATTTATAACATATCATCTGCGGCTGCAAGTAATTTGTCCAATTAGTACAGTATGATTACTTGAGGCAGAAATTAGGGATAATCATTAGATATTCCAGCAAAAACAGTTGTGTTCTTTGATACTGCTCCTTAACAACAACAAAACTTCAAAAAGGCTGCATATAACCACCTAGTATTTTCTTTTCTTATATGATTATTCTGGTTTTGTTGTTATAGTGATTTGGATTGTAGCCAAGCAATTAAGAATGCAAATAATGCTTGTATACAAATATATTTATAAATATTAATATGCAAGGCAAAAAAAAAGAATAAGAAAATTATAGTTCTCTATTAATAGCAACATATGGCATTAGAGATTCAGTAAACTAGGTCCAATTAAGTAACACTTTAAATATTTGCTGAGATAAAAGTCATTATAAGCCTTTTATAGGGGATTGTTCTTCACTCAGTTTTACATTTTGATAAGCTATTATTTTCATTGCAGTAAACCAAAATTTCAGTATAATTGGTTCTGTGACTTGATAAAATAGTTCTTTCTGCTTTTAATAATTTTCTTTTTTAAAAAAGGTTTTCTAAATCAGCTGTTATAATTTTACAGTATCTAATTATACTAATGCAAGTACTTTTGAAATGTAATCCTGAAGGTGGTTTCTGTTTATATCAAGTTCTGGTTCAATGCTGAGCTTCTCTAGCTATGATTTCCAAGTAAAACTCCCTTGTGTTAAAGAAATCAGCTATGTTCTTGTGATAAATCTAACCTGTTTCTTGTTTTAATAATTTGGAGACTTTTTTCAAGGGATAAAAGCTCATTGTTATCACCGTGGTCACGCACATAGTTATATAACATAGATATGCCATCGTTATATAACATACTTTATTGCACAAATACAAAAATTTGAAAAGCATATGCATAAAAATATACTAGCCTTAAAAGTATTCAAAAAGAGGACTTTCATAACACCAGCTAATTTAACCTTTTTCCTTTTAGAAACTTTATACTTTCCTAAAACTATACTTTCCTAAGTCTCTTTTCAGCCCAGATTTCTAATTGTCTCTTAGCAGTATTAATACTTCACCACCACCAAAAGAAGAATCTTCTTGTTCTTAAAAACAAATCAGGGGCTCTTTTTTTTCCTTTAATACTTTTTCCAGATTTAATAATACCACAAATGGGGAATGAAATACTCATAAAAGGATAGCAAAAAGTTTCTGCTTCAGATGGCCTGTTTTATAAATTATGCATTGCCTTTATGCATTGTTATCTCTCTTTCTGTATTCTCTGCTCTCTTTGCTTTTCATTTCTCCAACAGCTACATTAAGTTTTCAGGCAATGTCCCTGCAAGTCAAATTCATTTATTGCCAAGTAAGGCTTGAATAAAATTCTACAAGGTCCAATGTCAGATATATCCGATAGGCACAAAAAGTACAAACCTGCCAACTACTAAAAATGGCAGTCGCCACACGCACCACATTCTTGTTTCATTTAACTCCTTACTCAACAAAAGACTATGAAACTGTTCCAATGTTTGGAATCTGCATAATTTAAATAACTTGCAGATGTTTTCATCCATCCCATAATTGCAGTTTTTGAATTGTATCCAGTAGCAGAGTTGAAATACAGAATGATAAGATGTACAGATCATCCCAACAGAACTGGAAGTTTAGTCTTCTGAGGTTTTGGACTCATGCTGGAGCCCATCCTCAGGGGACTTTTCTGTCACCAGAATATGTGACACATTCTGGTGAGAGAAAAGTTCCCTGAGGATGGGCTTCAACATGTGTGCAAAATCTCAGAAGACTAAACCTCTGGTCAGGTAACCAACCCAGACTGGATCCTGCAACATTATCCTGGGACACGTATATTGCCTTTCTTGCCATCATCGAATAGGCTGATTCACCAACCAAACTGCTCTCTTTTTTCTCAGTTGGTATCATATCACTTCATCTCCAAGGGAATAAATATTTTCCAAGCCCTATGATTGCCTGAGAACAAGAAATAGTTTCTGTCTTGCAGAAACATTCAAAGGATGGCAAGAAAAATGCAAGAAGGGATAACTATTTCTTTCCTTCTCCACAACTTGACACAGGTCCAAAAAACAATTGCCCTGTTCCCAGTTCCATATTGGTAAAATAGGAATGGTCTTGAAAAAAAAGTTTTGGAGAAATATAAGCAGAAGTCTGCTTTATTTTGCATCAAGCAAAGATTTCAAGCAGGTAGGGTTTTGTCCAAGTATGAATGGAAGGATATAGTCAGCAAAACAAATAAAACTCTTTAGTGAAAAGAGGATCTGATTCCAGTGTAGAAAGAGAAAAGCCAGTAAGGTGAATTGACAAACGGGCTGCTTGGACAATCCCATATGAAGTTCAGGTTAAAATATTATTAAAGAGCTGCTGCATTTAATAGTGTTAACAATAGCCAGCCAGACAAATAGGTTGAAAAATAGCTTCTATCCATGGGCCATCAGACTTCTAAATGCCACATAACACCATGACTAGACTTGATACAAAAGACTCACAATGCCAGTGCAACATGCAATATGTACATACCAGTGGAATAATATGTATGTATGTATGTATATATATGTGGAAATGTGTGCTAGCCCCGGTATTTCCTGGGCTTAGGAATTTGTTTATAAGTCTGTAGTTTTGTGTTTCTGGCTTTGTGTGTGATTGTACTGATGGAGGCTCATTCAGTTTCACTGCACACATGTTGTGCATTGACAATAAAGATTTGAATTGAATTTGAATAATTAAAATCAAGTTCTTTTGTATCATCATTTCTGCCTCTGCCTATGGAGATTCTCAACCATCCAGGTCATGGTTGTCCCAAAGGTACTTTTTCAAGAGGCAACTGAACTTTCTGTTTTTTCTTTGACATTTTGCTTCTCATCCAAGAAGCTTCTTCTCATCCAAGCTTCATTCAAGAAGTTCTTGGATGAGAAGCAAAACATCTTCAAAGAAAAACCAGAAAGTCCAGTTGCCTCTTGAAAAAGCACCTTTGAGACAACTGAATTCCAGTTATGACCAAAAATTTCAGTCTAGAATAATTTGGTTGGTTTCAGTAGCAAATTTGAATTGGACATATAATCGCAAATTATTTTCATCACTTGTTCTTAAGCTTTACCCTACTGATAGAAGCAGTGGTAAGAAGAGGAGGTGTTGCTTTGTGAGCATTAAGATTGTAGGAATTGTAGTTTCTCATGCAATTGGAATCCATTCCACTTCAAATTTGAAATTCAGTCCCTGTCTGAACGGAGTCCAATTAAGCAACTCTATTCCAAATAACCAGAGGTTACTACTCATCGATGTATTGTGTTTACCATTGGAAAAAGTTGCTAGCATGGAAGCTGCAGGATCTTTTTTTTTAATCCATCATTATGCACAGCTCTTAAGTGTTTTTTTTTCTAATACATCATTTACCTTAACTGTAACTAGTACTTCATTCAACTCATATAACAGCAGTGGGAAAACATTAGAGGCTTTAGGGGTTTTGTTGTTGCTTTTCCAACAGCTTCTGGGAGCAATGGAGGAAATGTCTCTGATGAGGTAGCAATTTTATCAGAAGGGCGAGGCTGAAAAGTTTTTTCATCTCCGTATTTGGAGATGGCTCAGCAGGAGTTTAGAGTGGAAAAGAATGTTTTGCCTTGCAGAGACTTAATTTATACTGACTCTTCTTTCTCTTTCTCCCTCCAAAAAGAGTAAAAATTCCAGTGGAAAAAAAATATTTTTGCTGCCAAATTTAGATCTATAAACTTGGAGTGCTCTGGGTATCTTTGAATGAGGATTGGAGCACCTCATGTGCCTTAGAGACTTTGGTTGGCCAACTATAGGATAAAGTACAATTAATAATGACCTTTAAATAATACGTTTGCCCCTGTTTTTTTCAACAATATCTTTTATTCTACAGTGCCCACCATTGATGTATTTCAGATCTCTACTAAAGAAAGATTTGGACTGGGGCATCAGCTAAAGAAGTAAGTTTTCCCAAAGAGAGACATGAATGTGTTATGCATAAGTATTTGCTTCTAGTTGCAAGGTATTGTTTCTGGCTACAGTATTTGCTAGCAAATGCACTTTGAATTATTAACAACTCTAGCAATGTTTCTGATAACCCTTTAAAATGCATCAAAATTTACCATTTTGTTTTATAATCTATGTCAAAAAATCCCCACTTTTATACCATATTAACAATAGATATCTTTGACTATTACAATGCCTTACATGACTGTAACAAATTGAAATAATTTGTCTTTTTATTTTCTCAGAATTTATGAATGGATATTTAAGGTCAATCTTATATAAATGTATTGGACATGAACAAGCCCAAAAGCTAAACCAGCAATTCCTGAATTGCATTTCTTAGAGTTGGGTCCTTGAAAAATTTAAGAAGTCAAGACTTTTAGGCCACTTTGAGATAAATTTATAAATTTTATGCTTTAGACAGGAAAGAAAATCTGATGGATTCTGCCTTATTTATAGACCTAAAACAGGAACCCTGTTGCTTTTTGGAGTTGAGGTTTTGAATATTTTAACTGGGAGGATTTGAATGGGAAGCTGTAGGCAATATCAGTATGCTGATATTCTGCAGAATAGATTAGAAAGTGAAAAATCCATTCCTTATCATTTGCAAGAATCCTATCCATAGATTGTATTCAGCAGCATGGAAGATAAATTAAGGGTGATTAAATAGACTACAATGCGTGTTGCATCTTCCTTTCTGTGTTCTTTTTTTTTTCAACTGCTGAAAGAGTTGCAGATAGTTTGAACATACAGTACATGTATTAAAAGTGCTTCTGATACACTAGACCTTTATACAAAGTGCTAGCATAAAAGCTAAATATAGAGGTTGCTAGAAAAGTATGAGTGAAAGCATTTCAGTTTAATCAAGCAAATCCAGTTTGAAACAGAACATAGATTTCCGGGACTTCTATTGTCAGTTTAAACTTAAATTTCCATTCTGGGTAATGTATGCATGCACTACTATAGACAGACTGATCGATCGAGTGATTGATTTATCCTGCCAGATTCCCAGAGTAGTTGTTTGTTTCATATTTTGCAGAATTATGCAAACATTTGTTACACAGCAATGGAAAAATGGCAAAGAAAAATCAAACAGTACGCACAACAAAAAACTGTCAGAAAAGAAAGTGAAATCTCCCCTGCACATCTTTTCTACATTGCGCAGGTAGGACGAAGTGATAAAATATATACCTTGTTGCTTTGCTAAAAAAAGAGAGATAGTTTTGCTATACGGTTTAGTGAAATCTTGTCACATATTTTCAATGCAAGCATCATGACTAACTTTATTTTTTTTCCACCAAACTTTAGGAATATAGTCCACTTAGTCTATTTCATTTTTTTTTTTTTAAAAGAAAGCATAATGGAAGGGATTGGTAGTTGTGTTCATTTCTAAACAGTTTTTATGATTGCCAAAAGGTCTCTTCTTTATATACAGTATGATATAAGCACTGCCAGTTTCTTTGCAAAACAGAGGCTCATTCCTTTTTTAAAATTTTAAAAATAGTCTTTATTAAACAAACATAGTTTAAAAACGTTCCATACAATTACATACATACATTAAAAAAGAACAAAGTTTTGAAAACAAAAACATTTTGTGTAATTTACAGTCCCTTTTTTTAAACATACAGTGCAGTACTTACATATTAGTTCTTGTTCAAGTGTGAATACCTGTTATTAAAGCTCCTACTTATTCCTAATTTCTGATTCTTAAATTATCTACTCTTTGGTTATTTAATTACTTAGTTTGATTACTAATCCAACAACGCTCCCAGACTTGGTAATATTCAGAGTCTTCCTTCTCATTTAACTCCAGAGTGAGTCTGTCCATCTCAGCACAGTCAAAAATCTTTTGAATTATTACGGTCTCTGTCGGCAATGATTAATTTTTCCAATATTGGGTGAGTGCTGTTCTCACTGCTGTCGTTATGTGCATTATTAAGTATTTTAATTCTTTTATATATTACCTCTTCATAATTCCTAAGAGAAATATATCTGCTTTTAATTCTAAGTGGATATTTGTAATTTCTTATATCCAGTTCCTTATATTACTCCAGTAATTTTTAATTTTTGGGCATAGCCACCAAACATGAAAGAAGGTACCATGCGCAGAGACTCATTCCTTGACGTATCCTCAAATTGCTATATGAGAATGTGATAGCATATGTCCATATGATTAACCTAGGAAGTGTCTCCAGAATGAAGATGACCAGTATATTTGGGGTGAATGAGAAGTAATAATATTATCAGTATTAGAAAAGTATGCCTGATGTAATCTCACTTCTGCATCCCAAATTGGAGTGGTCCTCTCATCTATTGATAAATTGGGATAATTTGGAGGGGATCACAGGTGAAATCTCTTTCTTCTTGGTATCTTCCACTTGCCACTTCCTAGTGGCAAATCATTCTTATCCAAACACTGAACTGATGCCACACAGAGAGTAATAATTTGTCGATTCCTATTTACTCTGTGAGGGGGTTGCAGGTTTTTTTTTTTTAATATCTACCAGCCATTTCTCACCCACAAGACACATAATCTGTAACTGAAGAAATGAATTTGCATGCAGTTTTTTTAGCTGATTTCATTTAGATTCTAACTCTTTGATTTTAAAAGTATAAAGTATACTATTATGCTATTATAAATTCCTGGCCAATTAAAATAGCCTTTAATATTCATTATATTCACAGATCTCAAAAGTATGCAACTTTGTATGTCCAAAATATCTCAGCAGTTCCCTTTATTTTAAATGTGTGTTCACCAATGTACGTGTGTGTGTCCCTGAATAATTCATACTGTCTAGAGATGTGACACAACAGGTTCTGTCAGGTTTTTTTTTTTTTTTTCATAGAATAAGTTCTGCAGCTCCACATCATGCAAGTTCCCTGGCCTTCTTCACCCACTGCCTTGCAGAAATCTATTAGTAGCACAATAAATATAGTAGACACTTCAAAAAATATACTTGTAATTTTTCAGTTACATCTGGTAAGATCTCACTGCTAGGGAGGTTGCCGGTCTGCTTAATGTCTTGATAGAGAAAATTCATGGAACCATGAAATAGCTACTAAGCTGTGTTCATATTTGAACATAGATATTTGCATAATTGGTGAAGCACCTTGTCGCTAATCTTTTGTTCCTTCTATTTAATAAACTTTTGTTTTTTAAAAAGGCAATTGTTTAATGAATTGAATACCATCCAACTGAAAAGCTGTTTTCAATTAATCAGGCAACCCATTCTTTAAAAAAAAAAGATTAAAAAAAGATAAACAGTACTGCAGATAGAAAGTGTTATTCTAGAAATTGCATTTCTTTTCTCTATTTTATAGAGTTAAGAAATTTCTTTTCTGAGATGCTGCCTTCTGTAAAGTAAACATTGAAAACATGTTTTTGGAACTACTATATTTATCCATATGCTAATTTATAAACATTTTTCCACCGATTAATTGAAAGTCAGAGAATGGTACGGTTATTTGGAATCCTCAGTGACACTTCTTCCCACAACACAGTCTCTAATATGGTCACCATTAACTTATCAGGGTTTCTACAATACACATTCATACTGATTCAGTTTAAAAGGCTTACTAGTTTGAGAATGTAGAGCCCTGTACCCTTTCTCTAGCACTTTGATTTCCTATTTTTCTTTGTGTCACCAAAGTATTGGCAAAATTCATGCTATCATTAGCTACTTCTGTGCTGGCTAATTCAGGCTATCATTAGCTACTTGTCTGCTGGCTAGAAAAACAAGCACTGCAGACAATGAGTATTGATGTCAATTTTTTTACCAATGCCCTAATGAAAGCAAGGAACCTCACACCATTTAGCAAGAAAAATCCAGTTGTTTATTAGGAGTGTCATGTCAGCACAAACTAAGTGAAGCCAACTCTGACTTCACCCACTTCATGTCTTGCTCTGACCCTGTTGCCCCTCTCCCCAAGGTGTGTCACCAGTCACATTCCCCAACAAAGCAATTTCATGTGTTGTAGAAGTCACTCCCTCCTGCCCTTGCGGGGCTCTGTGGAGATGGCTTTAACTTGGGGGGGGGGCGGGGCGGGCTAGGATGTATTTTGTTTTGACTGAGGTGTGAATTCCTAAGTGCAGCTGCAAGGTGAGGATTCCCATCCCCCTGCCTATGGCAACTTAGGGAGCAGGTCAAGAAAGCTTTGCAATTTGAGAGATATGTTCAGTGTTATCAAACCCTGACAGGAAGTATATAATGCAGTATATAATCCAGAAATGTAGATTTTTCAAAGTATCATTAGGTCAATGGCATGAGAAATATTAGACTATCAAATTTATTGATGCCTTTGATCATCTTTCTAACTCTCTCTTAGAGAAGGTTGTTTCCCATTTAGAAGATATAAAAAATAATGTTAATCTCTTCTGGTTGTGCCAGATTTCAAAAGCATCTACTACCTTCAGACTCAGAATACCATTACTGATCCATCACAAGATAGATTTTTCAGCTTGTCACCTCTAACAAATGTAGAATTAAAATTTAAATTTGGAAAATAGGTCAATCCATTTTCCAAAGCCCCAGAAGGCAAGACAAAAAACAATGGATGGAAACCAATCAAGGTGAGAACTAGGGACTAAGAAATTTCCTAACAGAGAACAATTAACCAGGGAAACGGCTTGTCTTCAGAAGTTGTGGATGCTCCATCACTGGAGGCTTTGAAGAAGAGATTAAACATCCACTTGTCAGGAATAGTATACGGTCTCCTGCTTGAGTAGCAGGTTGAACTAGAAGATTACCAAGGTCCCTTCCAACTCTGCTTTCTATTATTCTGTTAACATTTTATTTTGGGGAAGTAGGGCCATCCGGCTTCTTTTAGATGGTCTTATGAATTGATTGACTAGATGGAATTTGTATGTAGGCGAAATTCCATCCCTGTATGATAATTAATTGGTCAATTAAAGCCTTTTTGGTTTTCTCACAAGGCACTAATCCTATCACTGACTTTATGTAAGATATACTGTAGAGCCAATGTTTCAACATCAGTTTTAGAAAACAGGCATTGGACTAAATAATCAATATAGCTTTCAAAGGACATGAGCAGATATAACTTTTTTTCTGTTATCTGTTCTACTATGGTTGATTTACTAAAGAAGAATGGGCTATTGGTTTGATTTAGGAAGACAGCATCATTTCTATTATTTAATAAGTTAGTTTCAGTAATAAAGTGCAGTTGGAGTACTATCAAATATTTGAGAGCCAGTTTGGTGTAGTGGTTAAGGCACTAAATTAGAAACTGGGAGACCATGAGTTCTAATCCTGCCTTTCGTTTGAAGTCAATTGAGTGACTTTGGGCCAGTCACTCTATTGTCATCTCAAGGAATAAGATAATGGCCAACCACTTCCAAAACTGTTGTCAAGAAAACTGCAGGGAATAGTCCAAGCAGCCACTGAAAGGTTAACACTGACTTGAAGACTCATGCACGCACACACAAGACACACACGTACACACACACACACATACATTTTGTTTTTAAAAAAGACAGGTGGATTTCCCATTTAGACAGATTTTTGCTTCAACTCCCTACCCAGTTCTATCGCCAATGAGGGCTGTTTGGCAACCGAAACAGAGTAGTTGCTGTGTGAGTGAAAAGAGACAGAAAGGAGCCTGTGCGTGGATTAGTCTGCATCTCTAAAACTGAAAGTAAGTCTGTGCTGAGCTCTAAACTGAAAGCCCTCTCCTCTGCTTGTGTTTGCTTGTACTTGCTACCATGTTAGAAAAACTTGCTTTTGGTATTGTATATTTACTTCATGTGTTATATTATATATAAAGATAAGTTATTGAATCCTGCTGAATCAGTTATTTATGTGAGCTTTCTGGATGTGATTGTTGCTGCAAACTCTGACAAGTTCCAGACCTGTAAAGGAAATACTAGTTGGCACTTTTATAGCTCTGTTTCAGTAGTACAAATTAAGGAAAAGGAAAAATAAATTTGACAAGACAACTATAACCCACCCTATCAACGGTTTTAAAAATATCTAGCCCTCACTCTCTTTTGGGCTACTGTTTGCACTTTTTTCTCAGTATTTCAAGTGAAGTGAAGTGAATCATGTGTCACATTCAAACAATTTATAAAAGTTTGAGCAGTGAAAACAAAGGTGGTTTAGAAGTGCCATTGTTTATAAATAATTTACTCTGATAGATATACTTCCATCCATATGTGGATATCAAGTGTATGGTTCAAAGAATCAGTCAATCTGTATATTCACAATTGACAGGCAGTTCTTGTTTAGTGCTCCAACAACATGTGTCAGGGTTCCACACAGCATCCACAATTTAATCAAAAATCCAAAGTAACAAAAGTCCTTAGAATGAGATTTTATTGAAGACATTGTATTGGTACATCTGAAGAAAACCCAAATCTGAAAAGACCGTGTTTTCTCCACCCACCTGAAGTGAAAGTTTCTTCTTCCAATCCATCACATGCAACCCTCTGCTCCAATCCACTCTGGGTGGCATCCGAAGTTCATCTTCCCATGCTGCCCATCAGGTATGAGCAAAAGTATCCTTGCTCTTGGTGAGAAAGAATGTGAAAAGATAAAAGTCCCCAAGTTAGCTACTATCTAACTTTAAATCCCCAATGTTCCATCTTACAATTGTGGCAGGACTAAAAGATCTACTGTAATACTTGTAAAATAAAAGAATAATATAAAATCCGTACATATAATCCTTTTAGTCATGACAACATGATTGTTAAATGAGGAAGTCAGTAAGTGAAACTGTAACTGTGCTTATAATCTTACTTTCCTTTGTTTTTGAGACCTGCAAAGATCGTAAATAGAAGGATTGGTTGGAAAGTAATTTTTCATCATTATTGTAATTGTGAATGATTGCTAAATAAGGTAATGGCTAAACAAAGACCTGTAATATTCATACATACTTCAAGCTTGTGGATGTGATCCACAAGTTACTTTTGAGTAGACATAGATAGGATTGGATTACTATGTTCTTACTTTAGGACTAGATAGGGTTTTTTTAATTTCAAGAACACATGAGAGACAATGAGAAATGTCTGTCATGAAAGATTTTCCTATTCACAAATGGCTGGCATGATTTATCAGCAAATGAAATAGCTAGTGAACGAGATTTACAAGAAAAGCATTGCACATTCAAATACTATAAACTAGTCTATTTTATTAAAAAGTCATCTAACTGTAATGGAGACCAAGGGACGTGTTTAGTAGATTGATGTTGAGTCACAGCTTATCTGAACATCTAACATTACTACTTTAAGAATTTTATCCTTTCTAGTTAAATCATATTTACATCATTATGGAGAGTATGGTATGGTATGGTATGGTATGGTGTGGTGTGGTGTGGTGTGGTGTGATGTGGTGTGGTGTGTGGTGTGGTGTGGTGTGGTGTGGTTGTGGTGTGCGGTGCGGTGCGGTGCGATGCGGTGCGGTGTGGTGCGAGGCGGTGCGGTGCGGTGCGGTGCAGTGCGGTGTGGTATGGTATGGTATAGAGTCACTCCGAATCCGACCAAACACTTCTGCGAGCCTATATTAGGACGTATCTAGTGGCGATAAGGGTGGCGAAGCGTTCTCACTTCTCTGCCCTTATTGCATCCGCAGAAAACTGTCCGGCCTCCCTGTTTAGGGTGACCCG
>JAEANM010007348.1:0-17809 GCA_017656035.1 Myanophis thanlyinensis | reverse complement strand
AGAAGCAATTATTAGAATTATAAATCCATTATGTGAATGGATTTCATGTATTTTAAAGTGTATATATTTAATAAAGTGTGTTTTAAAATTAAAAATTTAAAAAAAGAAAAATGGTGAAGGAAAGGAAGAGTCAGGAACAGATTCTGAAAACTGTCACTAGTAAGAAGAGCAAATACAACTGGATTCAGCTGACAACAGGGCATGAGATATTGCTTTGGGTTGATTATGGACCACATAAACTATAATGAGGTTTGGCATTCAAGAAGCTAGTTAAAACAAACCATGGCTGAGAATATATATGATTTTAACCAACATGGACTTCTCTTAGGTTTCATTCCATAATACTTAAAAAAATAATACTAAATGACTAAGTCAGGATCTACTGCTAGCGTTTGGGTAGTTCTGGATAACTATTGCTTTCCTAATGTGTTGCTGTGCTAGATGCAGCAGTACCTGACCTTGGATGGATGTCAGGAAACTAAGCAGAGTCAACCTAGTTACTAGGTGGATGAAAGACCATGAAGAAAATGCAGGACTAAAGACTAGCCTGGGAAGTTAAACAACAGCAACAACCTGAAGTTAAACAACAGCTACAAACTACTCCTGTTTTACTACCAAGCAAATGATATGGAGCTCCTCCATGTAACTACTTAATAGCTGACCTTGCCTCCAAGGAGGCTTATGTTCATTTGAAACAGCAAGCTCTTCAAAGTGCAAGAAACACATAAAACACTGAAAAATTATAGCCCTTATGGTTCAGGAAGTAGACAACTACATTATTCTGCAATTATGAGAAGAAAGTCACAGTAGCATCCTTCACAAGCATAGTTCCTTCCATTTGCAATCTGAAAGTGCCATTTTAACAATTCTAGATCTATATACAGATATTGTTGATTCACAACCAGTTGTGACAGCTCCAACGTTTGAAGTTTTTAAGAAGAGGCTGGATAACATTTGTCTGAAATGGTATAGGGATTCCTGCCTAAGCAGGGGGTTGGACTGGAAGACCTCCAAAGTCCCTTCAAAGTTTGATTCTATTCTATTCTATTCTATTCTATTCTATTGATTGGAATTTCAGTTGTAAGTCAGTATGGTTATAAATTGAACCATCATGCAACTGGACTCGATTTTATGATGATATTTAGCATAGTCATTAAGCAATCATCACAGTCATTTAGCAAACTGTGATCAAGTGATCGCAACCAGTCATAAATGCAAGCTGATTTCCAAGCACTCTAACTGCAATCACAGAACTTTTGGAAGTGATGCTACAGTTATAAGTACAAGTACAGGTTATAAAGCACTTTGTCCAAGGCAGTCATGCTTTTCAATCATCCTTACTTAAACAAACAACTGTAAGCTGGGGACTACCTGTATATAATGACCTAGTTCATATGGTGTGTTAATTTTGCTTTGTTCTTCACTCATTACAGATACCATAATGCACAGCTGATGTGCTAAGCCTGCAATGAGGCCTTTCCAGCCTGAGGCCTCCAGATCACACAACCAATGAAGTCAACTACAAGTTTCAAAAGCTTGTATTGTATTGGATTAATGTATTAGATTAATTAATTAATGTATTGGATTAAATACCACCAGATAGGTAAAATAGCCACAATTATATTTCAGAAAACTGCCCAAAAGAATGCACTACAGATAAAACTTTATGTAAAGTTTAATGTAATCTAAAGTTATTATTTTAAGGTTTTTTATAGAATACTGACCCAGAGAGTTGAAACCAGATTTGGTGGCTGAGAAGAAAATACTAACTACTAAGGATTGGGGGGGAGAGAAGGAGGGAGAACGGGGCCAGCATACCAAACCACAAATCTACCACTGAAGTTCGTTTAGATCATAATTTCGTTTAACAACCTGGTTCCTTCCAGTTGTTCTTTTTCCCAACAAAACCTTCCCCTATGCTTTCTATTAATAAGATATGACAATAATGCGAATCTAATACAATTGCATAACCTGGGAAAGTTATGCTTGATTATAGCAAACTTTGCTCTACTTTTTAATTCCAGGATGAACACTCAGGATAAAAATGCATTCCTGAAAATGGAAAAGTAAAAAAAGAAAATATTAAAAATAACCACCTGGCAATATTGTGTTCTCTCTTTATCCACCATGTTTCCTATGCCATCATCCCTCAGGCTCTACTAACCCATTTTGCCAATTTCTTCAAGTCTTGTTCGTCTCCAAATGGTTCTTCAAAATACAAAAGCTAATTGGATGTCATGCCAGTAATTTGTGCATTTACTTCATGTGAGGCAAGAATACATGATGAGGCACCTACATATTACACCTGATGCTCAAAAGTCAAGTTTCAGTGATGAGAGAAAGCGTATATCACTACTGCCAATGCTGTTTTCACAAATACAAAAGTTGAAGGAGAGGCCCAATCGCTGTCTGTGTGTGGAAGATAGTGCTTGGCTGGGATGGTTTATTCAGGGATACATACAGTAGACTGTCTTTTGTAATCAGAACTGAAGAAATTTTGCATGTTCAATTGGAGGCCAGGAGCTCCAGCATTTAAGGCCCACCTCAAGATAGCACAGTGGTTAAATTAATTCCATGACATAACCTACTGTCTTTTCTTTCTGGACTGAAAAAAAAACTGTCTTTGCTTTATATCTTACGCTTTTAACTTCTTTGAATCTCTACTGGGAATATAATTCTGTTTTAGCATTCAAGGAAAATGCATCTATAGCATTATCATTTTGGACGGTTAACAATCTTGCTGTGGCCTTAAGGGCCCCAAAAGTTGGGAAAGTAGACATGAGAGTTTGCTGCAACACAGTAGGTCCATCCAGCACACAGCATTGCTATTCAGACCAACAACTCCAATCTAGGAATTCCAGCACAGAGCTTTCTGGAATAGAGGATAGATCTTCTATATGCAAACAATGTGCTCTGCTACCAAACCGTACTTTTTTCCTTGGGTAGACAGAAGACAGGCTGAAGAATTATCAACTGTGCTAATGTTTAATGGGCACTTCATTGTCAACCAGCTGGCCTGTATTTCCCAGGAGTGATTAGAGGATTAGACACATCCTGAGGGAAGCAGAATATTGCCAGGAGGCACTACTCTTAGGCTAGATGAAGGGGTTTGGAATATGAGGTGGGTGGCCATGAATGTTTATTCATCAGGCTATGTTTGCAAAAGTGCTTTGGACAGGACAGCTGATGTAAGACACAAGTCTTACAGGATTGGGGGAGGTGGAAAGGACCTAACTTGGCAGTAGTACCTGTGGAAAAGATCTGGGTGTCCTTGTCATTCAAAAAAACATGAACTAGAACTGTAATGCGCCTGCTAAAAAGACAAATGCTGTCTTGGAAACACTTAAGAGAAATATGAAATCCAGATCAAAGGAAATCTTTTTTCTTTTCTAGTTTGTAATGGTCAGGCCCTTTGATTATGACATCTTGATCTGGGCATCATTGTTCAAAAAAGACCATGACAGATACAAACAAACTGGAGTATGGTAAATGTTTGGAATTCAAACTCTATGAAGAAAAGCGAAAGGATAGGAATATGTTTAGCCTACAGAAAAGACAATAATTAAGGGGCGATGAGACCACAGACTTCAAATATATGAAATGCTGAAAAGTGAGTGGATTTACATCTATTGCTCCAGAGGGCAGGACCAATTAAAACTAAAAGGAAGTTCAAACTAGAGGTCAGAAAAATATTTGGACTTCACAAGTCATTAGCTAGTGGAACCAGCTGCCACATGACATGGAGAGTTCACCATACTTGAGGTCTTCAAAGGCTGTATGTCCGTCTATCAAATATGCTGTAGCACAATGTTTCTTAGTTGCGCACCAGCCACCAGCAGAACTGGAGGCAGACTCAGACAATGTGGAGTTTGGGGAGAATCTTGGGCCAGTCCTGGAGTTGGGGGAAGGCTCTGATGAGTACTCTGCATCTGAGGCAGAGATGGAGCCAGAGCCATCTGACAGTTATCAGCTGCCTTTGGAGTCAGAGATTAGTGGGGAAGTACAGCTGGAGCTGTTTCAGATGCATGTATGCACAGAGCCGTCAAAAGATGGGAACAACTAAGGAGTATGGGTCGACTCGGAAGTAAAGGCACAAGTGGATGCTGAATGGCCCCTCCCATAGGGAATAAATAGGAGCAAAAGGCGAGTGGTATTTGTAGGAGACAATTAGATAGCTGATTATTGTGAAGATTTGCTTATTTGAGTTTGTGCCGTACAGAGACTCTTTGCCAAGTATTTCAACTGGAAACTCAGCCTGGCATCTATCCAAGGACTGATAAGGTCTGTTTTTTGCAATAAAACTTTGAAAGGTTTAATGCTAGGACTTTTCTAGATGTGAATGAGAAAAATTCACAGTAACCAAATAAAAAGGGGTGTTTTCAGGACCAAAAACCTGATTCGTGATTCTATTAAGCTTGGATTGGAACACTTAAAGTGTGGTCTGAGGAACTCAGGAGATCCTCCAAAACCGTCTCAGGGCTCTCCGAAATCAAAATTATTTGCCAATTAAGGTATTAGCAGAAATTTAAAACAATATCATTCTTCTCATTATTTTATATTTGTTAAAAATGTAACATACGGAATACTTCTCATGAAAAATATTTTACATATTACAGTTAATATCTAATGAGTTTAATATTATTTTTACATTATTCTACATATATAAATACATACAATATATTCTACATATGTTCAATTTTAATTTTTAATGTGACAAATATTCATAAATATAACCCAAACAATGACTCTTGGGGTCCTCTATAATTTTTAAAAGGAGATCTGAGAGCAAAAGATTTAAGAAGCACTGCTGTATTGAATCTCATATTGAATATGGATCAGGAGTCTCCCACCTCCAGGCCACAGCCCACTACCGAACCATGGCCCAGTTCACAGAAGCAGAAAGTGAGTGAGCATGTGTAGCTTCACTTGCACACGCAGTGAGGGGCAGAAGCAGAAGCAGCGGGTGAGCGAGTATGTGTAGCTTCACTTCCACATGCAGTGAGGGGCGAGTACGCATGTGCAACTTCATTTGTGCAAACAGCAAGCGTGCATGTCCACTGCTTGCCCAAATGGAGCTATGCCCATGCGCTCGCTTGCCGCTCACGCAGAACCATCTCCTCTTTCCCCACCCCCACCCCCGCTGATCCTCAAAGCTGGAAAGATTGGGAGATTGCTGGGTTAGATAACATCTACAGTAACTTTAAATGTGATTATCATGGGCATCTCTGGGGTTTTATCCTTTGTTTCTGATGGAGATTGTTGTGATGTCCTTTTTCCTTTCTCTTTTTTGTTTAGGTTGATGTTTGTTGTTGTATGCTATCCATAGTCCTTCAGAACTGCAATGGATTTTAACTATCATCAGATAAATCAAACTACTGTTAACAAAAGAAATATAGTAATGCAATTACAAACAAAACCATAAACATTTAAATAGTATGTGAATATTTGGTAACATAAAACACAGAAACTACAAAGAATAAAGAGATGATTATAGGTTTTTCATAGATATAATTTCAAAACTAAACTCTTATTGTGATTAGTAGTTATGATGGATAATTCCCATCCTGGGAGCTAACTCACATTGAACAAACCCTGGTGTAGTTCCCTTCCAATCTGGACAAATCTGTTGGATTTAATGCAAATCAGTGTAAATGTCTGAGGAAACAACTGAGCAGTTAAAAACATTGGAACATACTGGATTTTCATTATAAAAAGCTGGCCCTGCAGAATTGCCTAAAAGGCCACAAAGAACAGTACCTTATTTCCAAAATAATGGCATCCAGATATAAGCAAACTTAACAATGCAAGGTATAAAGGTAATAGACCACTGGAAAGACTTTCAAAAGCTATATAAACCATTTCCTCCCTACGTGCTGAAAACCTGCTACATAAAATCAGCCATAGGCAGCCATCAAAATCATCTAAAACTACTGTACTTTTCAATGTACAAAACGCTCCGTATAAAATGACCTAGCTTTTGGGGAGGAAACCAAGGGGAGGAGGAAATCCGCTTATGCCTCCCAACAGTTTGTCTCCTTGAAGCAAACACCCAAAAGCCAGTAGCCTGGTCAGCTTCAGCACAGCCTGATTTAGCACAAGCAGCTGATTGGCAGTTGGATCTGCCTCCTGGAATACCAACAATCAGCTGTTCCAGGCTCCAGGGATCGCTGCAGCCTATTGCTACCTCCACGCACTCAATTTTCAGCCTGTTTTTGGCCCCTTTTGGGGAGCTTTTTTCAGCCTGTTTTGGCCCTTTTTTCAGATTTTTCAGGCTGAAAAAAGGACGAAAAATGGGCTGGCAGGTGGGCAGGGCTTCAGCAACATTTGCTGTATAAGATGCACAGACATTTTCACCCACATTTGGCAGGGAAAATGTGCGTCTTATACACCAAAAATATGAATTTGTCACCTTTTGGGATAGTTTATTCCAATCTCAAACAACATGCACCATTTAAGAACAATTAAAAAATTCATAAAGTTTAGTGGAAAAGTCTTTTTTAGTTGTTTGAATCAAGTCCCACCATTCCTTTAGCCAAACAAAATAGATTTCCTTCATCATCTATTTGACAATCCTTTAAATATTTGAAGTCAGCAACCCTACCATGCCTTCCTTGCTTCTTCTCCAAACTAAACATACTCCAACTTTGTCAATCCTCATGACAAATATTAGAGGAATAAAGGGATTACAATACATGATAAATATTAAACCAATGACTAATATTATCAACATTGATGGCAACAGCAGATGGGGCCTTCTCTAATGTACCCACAGATGCAGAGATTACAAAGAGGGATCTTCCTTGTAATAACTATGGGTCCTTCCACTTAGCTACAATGCCTCCCCTATTTTCTTGACGTGCACCAGATGCAACAAACAAGATATATAGTAGAAATAAATATAAACTGTTCCACAATGCTCTTACCTCATAAACCTCAGGCCGTTTATTGGCCCATTCACTACACCTCTCTAAGAAAATAATGTACATTATGGAGTTTTTCCAAAATGTACTGTACATATAGTCTATAAGGTTCATGAGACAAGCAAAACGTTAAAAAGTTATGATATTTAAGGTAGTTAGGGATATCTAAATTATATTAACCAAATTATCTTTACAATCCCTAAGGCATGTCACAACTTTTGACCACCCCTAATGTTTGGAATTTGGGCACACCCTACAATGTGCTCCAAGAAATAGGATATAGCAAAGCATGAACTGAACCTCGGTGGCACAAGGGTTAGAGTGCAATACTTCAGAACTACATGCAGCCTTCCATCTTTCCGAGGTGGGTAAAATGAGGTCCCAAATTGTTGGGAGCAATATGCTGACTCTGTAAACTGCTTAGAAAGGATTGTAAAGCAGTATAAAGTGTTATATATGTCTAAGTGCTATTGCTATTACTATGAAGACTGGTAATTCAGATTCCACTTTCAAACCCAAGGTTTGTACTCCAAAACATGAGATTGTTCTAAGATGACATACTGAGATGCTTTCCAAACTATCAATATACCTACTTCCATTAAATATTTATAGGACAGAACACAAAGTATGGATGTGATGCAGAAATACAATGCTTGAAACTTAGGTTGAAATCTATAGGATGTAAAATGAGACAAAAAAACCATACAAATTTCACTTAAAGAATGATGAGAAGGCAGGAAATGAATCTTCAGATCCCAATCTTCAATCAGATGTGCCTTATCTTTGCTCCTTCTCTTTATCTGACTCCCTTTAAATAAAAAAACAACTTCCTAATCCAAGTGGCCTGACATAAAAGGATGCAAACACACAGACATAAATACAAAGCTAAGATAAGATAGCAGCTGTGATCCAAAAGTAACATAGCAGGAATTACATCCTTTTACTCTAAAAATTCATAATAGTATATTGAAGGATTGCTCAGAACCACCAGAATATGGTCCTGGAGCCCAAAACAGAAGGGAGAAATTGGCAGAATTTAGGGAAAGAGGTACGTTGCTCAAGCAGCACTACTCTACCCAGGGTCAGTCAGTTTCAGATGATACCAAAAACATTATCGACACTGAGGAAGCTGCTATCATTCGCTATACGTATATGTCTATATTAAATGAGTTTGAGAAAGAACATAATTGCCTGTGCACACAAAAGCACTGGTCTCTTTGGCCTTTTGCTGATACTACAACTACTTTGAAATATAAACAGTGATTTTGATACATTTATGAAGATAATTTGAATGTTCCATCAGAAAGATCTCACAATGAACCAGTCTATTCTCAGAAGAGCTGTTTTCTGAACGACTCTAAAGTGGTCTTACCCTAGAATATGTTATTTAAAATATTCAAGAAGTGATCCCAAATAATCCAACTATTTGTAGAATGTTTACAATGTGCATTTTGGGCTTAGACCATTTTCCTAAAACTTGGGAGTGGCCTGCTCACGGTCAAAAGATCCCATGATAGAATGTTTTCCACACTCCTAGTTTTAAAAATCTAGTTCTGAAAAATAGATGCACATCAATAAATGTATTGGGGTGGCAGAGAGAGAGAGGGAGATGGAAGGAGGGGGGAGGGAGGGAGAGAGAGAGAGAGGGAGAGGGAGGGCGGGGGGAGGGAGGGAGAGAGAGAGAGAGAGACTCCCAGCATGGCTTTGCTATTTAAAAATGCACTCATTCTTTTGTTGCATTGTCACTCCATCAGTGTTTTATGTAACTCATATCAATGTCCCAGCAGTTCTAAGATTATATGTCAATTACATTTCAGACTGTTGCTTTCAATCCACTTCTCTAATAATTTTTAATATTGTTTCCTCTGCAACCATATTAATATCCCACTCATTTATGTGCTATCTGCAGATTTGATAAGCAAAACATTAATGATACGCAAACTAGGTATGTCATCCTATTCAGCAAGACTCAGTTTGTCTAGTGATTAAGGCACTGAGCACCTGAGAAAGCAGGACTGCGAATTCTAGTTCTGCCTTAGCCATTAAAGGCAGCTGGATGACCTTGAGCCAGTCACCTGTATAAGTTATTTGTAAAATAATGGCAGGAAATAAACAAACAAACAAAACAAAACTTAACTTGCTGATCATAATGTGACAGGCTACTTTGTCAAATGCTTTGCTAAAACCAAAATGCGTTATATCCATAGTTATGCCCAGAATTCAAAGAAGTTGCCCAATGGAAAGATAAAGTAATACCCATATTTATCGGTGTATAATGCGCACTGGCCTATAACACGCACCTTAATTTTGAGAGAGAAGTTTCAGGAAAAAAACTACCTTATTTATCGGTGTATAATGCGCATATGCGATTTCCACATTCTTTTCAAGAAGAAAAAGTGCGCGTTATACACCAATAAATACGGTAACTATTCTAGCAAGACTTGTTCTTTATACATTTGCATGCCAAATTTTGCCATTTGTGACCGTACCTGCACACATTAGTAAATGTGGTTAAGACTTATTATATATGTATACATGTGTTCAGCCACAACCTCTTTTAATAAGTATATTTATTTTAAAAGAGAAGGGACAGTACTAGTTCTCATTCAGATTATCTACCAGATTATATTCAGATTTTGTCAGGCCCCAAAAAACCAAGAATAATATGTAGTAATTTTTTAAAGTACAGTTCTGTATTGTTTCATATTTATAGGCAAAATCTTGCCAGACTAAAGGCTTTACTATCTGAATATACAATATACTCTGTGAACTATTAAGGAGGGACTTTACCCTCTTTCTCTCACACATATTATCTGGACTGAGTTGTCTCTTATTCCTTTGGAATGCTCACCCTCCATCCTTTCTCATTACACTCCACCACAGATTTTTGGCAATTTTTTTGCATAAAAACAAATTCTGGGCTGGTAAACTATGACAGCTCTTCTCCAAACTGGGAGTCCTCCAAATGAATTGCAATTGTACCGTATTCCAGTCAAAATGACTAATGTCCAAGTGAACAGGGAATTCTGGGAACTGTAATTCAAACACATTCCAAGGTTATCACTGCCTCTAATCCTCCATATAATTCTTCTTAAAACTGCAGGACTGGTTCTAACTACACAGAACTGAAACATTTTATTTTTTACTGATTATCTTGCAGCTAGGAGCAATCTTCTAAACTTCATTACTTTCCATTAATCAAATAAAACAACACACCAAGGATCAATAGCACAGCATAGCACCTATGAGCATTCTAATATCCCGATACCTTTAAACAGCCACTTCCTATATCAACTATTGCAATGTTAGGTTCACAACGAAGCCTGCAAAAATGTCTGCTTTAATAAAAAGCAGACAATAAAAAATATTTTCCCAAAGATTGGACAACCATTTGTACGGTTTGGAATAAGACTTCTGCCCTTGGCAGGGGGTTGGACCTCCAAGATCCCTTCCAGCCCTATGATTCTATGATTTGCATAATACGAATGTCTTTAATATATGTGGCAAAGTCTCACAGCATTGTCAATTATTTCAAAGTTTTAGTATTTTTATGTAAGATTGACATTCTCCCTTGAATGTGGAGAGATTATCCATATCTGGGTTACTCTGCTTTTCTAGATCTTTGTGGAAAATACTTAAAAGGGCAGGCTCCGCCCTCTCTCCCCAGCTTTCTACTCAGTCAACTCTAGAAACGGCTGAGCATTGGAAGTCTCTCTCCAGCATTCAATTGAGAATTTTTTTTCTCTCTCTCTCTTCTCTTTGCAGACGTAAGTAGGGGCAACTGTGGATTGCTAGCATCCATTTAGCACCGCAGAGGGTTTTCCAGGCCAACGGCCTCCCGACAATCAGTACTGCATTAGAGCAAAGAAGGCCGGATTCACTAGCCTGCCTAGGCTAGAGGCCTCTTGCCGGCCTGAGGCACCAGGAGTGGTAGGCCGACAAGCGTTTGGCCACACGGAGGGGGGGGGGGCTAGCCGAGCCTTAAATTTGCCGGCAGGCCTTCCAAAGTTAAATGCCTCAGGTTGGAGATGGCTGTGCAGCTGTCGGCGTGTATTTGGAGCTGTCCACCATTTTCCAACAACTGTTCCGGGCCGATGGTGCACTCGTTGCCATTGCCCCTGCTGAAGACCATGCGTGTTTATGTGTGCAAGGACAGCATTACCGCATCCATCTGCCACAATAGCCAGGAAACTGAAGGCCTGGGCGTGGCTGGCCTTGCAGCCTCCCAGCATATTATGCCAGGCCCATTTATGTGGCGCTGATCCAGGTGCTGTGGAGGCCTGGAGGGCCACAGGATCATGTTTTCCTTCCTGGTGACGTGCATTAAAGAGATTGCCCGGACCATTCCGAGGTAGGACGGGAACAGGCTGGCTCTTTTCCTCCTTACGTGGAGGCTTAAAAGGCCTGATCCAGGCCTAATCAGGATGCAGGCCGATGAGGCTGCACTGTTTAGGACTGCCTTGAAGCCTGTCATGGAGGGGGCTTGCCTTGGAGCAAGAGCCATAAAGACTGTTCCTGTCCCCCCCACCCATCCACTCCCTCCACTGCAATTTCCCCCCTCTCCCTCATCTCACGCCCTTGCAGTCTGGTGTGTTCATCTTGCACCTACTGTAGCCACGTGGCTGTTTTGGAGGCAGCCATTTAGGCTGACGGCTGCTGCTGGGGGGGGGGGGCAGAGCTTGCTCTCTCCATAGCACTTTGTGCTACTTTGCCTAGGCTTAATACCTCTGGGCGTACCCAACAGAATCATCTGGTCTTTTCTGTGGTACTTTCAGTGAGAGCGGTGAAATATTCTTTCTACCTACTAAGATAAGTTTTTTACTGGGTGAAGAAGTTTGAGGGTGTAAAGGCCTCTAGGCTAACAATTCTTTCTATTTCCCTTTTCTTCTAAGATGGATCCTTCATCAGGACATTCTTGATAATTGTCTCCTCCTCCTGAGGGACATCGCAAGTGCACTGCCAAATGCAAGCATGTTGCTGCTCTTTTGGCCTCTCATAAGAGCAAGGCCAAGGCTTCTAGGCGCATGACCAGGGTAGAAGAGAAGGATGCCCTTAGGTGACAGAAGGCCTTAGAAAAAGAAGTCACCAGATCAGTAAGACAGCAGTCCAAAGTGTCTAGAAGGCAGGATGCGCCACCTGCTGCAGATCAGATCTCTCTGGGTACTCAGGTCCCAGAGGCCCAGCCTCTGTCTCTGCTTCTAGCAGTGGAGCAGCAGGCTGATCCTTCTATTCTGTCTCATGCAGAAGTCATTCCCCAGACCAGTCAGGAAGAGGAGCCTCTGGCCCATGAGCCTTTAACAGCAGACTCACAGGCTGACCCTTTCTCGGGGCCTATTCAAGGGCCCTATTGGCACAGATGCAGTCCACGATTGATCTGGCTTTGGCTCGTGCTCTACCAACTAGTTTTCCGAGTCAACTGCAGGGCCCTTCTACATCAGAACAGACCTGGCAGTGTCTTAATTCTCCTCTGGCTTCTCAGTGTAGCGACAGCTGGTCAGATTCCCAGCACTCCTGGCAGGCTATCCCTTACAGTAGAACTAGTGTTTCAGGAGATGAGGAGGTTCTGCTGTCAGAAGATGAGCAGAACAATAGAGGTTTGCCTGTATTTTCTGGTCTTTTTTGAGCATCCATGTTTAGCTTGCTGCTAATTAAGGCCAAAGCAGTGACTCAATTGGGGGCTGAGCCTTCATCCCAGGAGGGTCTGGTCCTAAATTCTGCCAGTGAAGTTAAACAACTTTTGTTCACTACACAAACATTCAAGGCAGAGAAACTTCTGGCACCTCAATTGTTCTGGGATGTCATGCAAAAGCAATGGGCCAGCCCTTTGTCTGGCCAGCCCCCTCTCTCATCCAAGCAACACTTTTACAATATAGAGGAGGCTTTCTCTAAGGCCCTCCAGCCTCCTGCTGCAGGTGAGCCAGTTGTTGCTTTTGCAACAGCTGATGCACTGATGTCAAAGCCAGAGGAAGCGCTCAACCCTGAGGACAGGAGAGTGGAACAGATGCTGTGTAGAGGTTATCAGGTGGCAGCGGCTTCAGCAGCTTCTTTCTTTAGCAGGGCCTCGTTGCTTTGGTTCCATGAATTGCAGGCCATAATTCTACCTAATGATGTCAGGATTCATCAAGACAACAATAAGTTGGTAGCAGCTACGGAATTTTCCACAGACGCGACTCTTCACGCAGCCAAGTTTTCGGCCAGAGCGATGGGAGCATCGGTGGCTTCTCAACACCTTGTCTGGCTTCGTCACTGGCCTGCGGATCTGAAGAAGTAGTAGCGGTTAGCATCAGCACTGTTTTCGGTGGGGAAGCTTTTCAGTGAGGCTTTAGACCCAGTCCTCATTGTCACAAAGGAAAGCAAAAAGAAGATGGCGACAGGATCTTGAGGAGGAGACTGGTGCAGAGGCCCTTACTCCCACAGACAGTCCTTTAGGGATCAAGCGGGTTTCCACTATTCCAGTTATTGCCAATCTTCCCAAAGGCAGGACAGGCAGCCTGACAGGGCCATCAGGGAGCTTTATGTGAGCAGCTCCAGGCGGCCTGTCAGGGTTCCACACAATGTCAGCAACGCAATCAGAATTCTAAAGAAACGGAAGTCCATAGAATAAAATTTTATTAAAGACATTGTTCTGGTATGGTCTGGAGAAATCCTGAATCTAAAATTCCCGTGCTTTCTCCACCCAAGTAAAACTGAAAATTCCACCCCAATAACTATCACATGTTAATTTCCCACCAACCCTTTCAACGAAAGTTCCAACGTTTCATTCAGGATTTCCCATCGTATGTGTTCTCAGCTCAGAGAAACTTTCCCATGAGAACTATGCTAAAAGAATGTAGACTAGATAACAATCCCGAGTCGGTTTATCACTCTACTCCTCCAACCTGGTGACTTTGCAGAATTAAGAAAAAATGTGTCAAAGCTAAAAGGCCCCATATAATATGCAAAGCAATTGCTAATACTGTTCAGCAAAAAAGCCCCAGTCAAAAAAGGTCCTTTTAGGCTTGACACGGCCCTTTCAAGGGGGGCAAGGCAGACCTTTTTGTAGGTCTAAGTGACTCAGGATCGAGCCCTCCAATTGGTGGTCACCTCACCTATTTTGCTGCCCGGTGGGAGGAAACATCAACAGAGGCGTTGGTCAGAAGGACCATACATTCCAGCCTCCAACTCAAATTTCTATCCCCGCCTCTCACAAGTTCCAGTCGTGTCTAATTCCAAGAAGCGCCACAGGGCGCGCCCTGATGAAGGAGGCCATAGATCATCTTCTGGAGATTCAAGCAATCCAGCAGGTGCCTCTAGCAGAGCAAGGTATGAGATTCTACTCTACCCTCTTTGTCATTCCCAGGCCTCGGGAGAGTGGAGAGTAATTTTGAACCTCAGGGCCTCAATCAACACCTGGTGTATCGAAACTTCAAGATGCACTCACTACAAAACATCTTAGGCCTGGTCAGGGAAGGGGACCTTCTGTCCTCCATAGATGTTCAGAAGGCATACCTTCATGTTCCCATACACCGGGATCATCAGCGATTCCTCCGGTTTTATTACAAGGGTCATCATTTTCAATACCAGGCTCTTCCCTTCAGCTTGGCTTCAGCCCCGAGGTTGTTCACAAAACTGATGGCCATTCTGGCAGTTCACCTGAGGGTCCAGCCAGTCTGGGTGCAGTGTTATCTCAACGATCTGTTAATATAATTGTCGAGTGATACAGCAGCCCAGGACTTAGCAACGACCATAGACGTTCTTCGCAAACACGTTTTTTCCATCAATTGGAGGAAGTCACCTGTTGGCATCCACTCGTTTGCAGCATGTGGGGGCAGTGATAGATACAACATCTTGTACAGTTTACCTGTCTCGCAAAAGGAGGATCAGCATCGCATTGATCATCTCGCAAATATGCAGTCTCTCCAAGATACCACTTGCACTGCTGTCCAAATTGCTGGGCAAATTGATGTCTTGCATAGACATTGTCCCATGGGCACGTCTTCATTCCTGGACTCTGCAGTAATTCCTCCTTCCGTTCCAGAGAGCAGGGTGCAATCACAATCCAACAACAGTGGAGGTTCCTGCAGAAGTGGTTTGTTCCCTTCATTGATGGGTGTCGCCGGCCATACTCAAAGGTCGAGATTTCCTGGTCCCATCTCTAGTGACCATCATTATGGAGGCCAACTTCTTTGGCTGGGGGGCACACCTTGAGCAGAGGACAGTGCAAAGGAGGTGGAACCAGGAGGACCTCTGGCACAACATCAATTGGCTGGAGTTGCGAGCAATATAATTTGCACTACAGGTGTTTCAGGTTGAGATTGAGGGGAGAGACGTGCTTATTCTTATCGACAACATTGCCATGAAGGCTCATATAAACAGGCAGGAGGCCATCAGGTCAAAGTCTCTCTGCAAGGAAGCTCTCCTCCTTTGTGCTTGGGCACTTAAGGTCCCTTTGAGCTCAGCACATTTCGGGCGTAGCCAATATGCAGGCAGATTGGTTCAGCAGGACACAGATAGAGCAGACAGAATGGCACCTGCATCTGCAGCTATTCCGCCTGCTAGTGGACAGATTCAGTCCTCCCAAGGTGGACCTTTTTGCGACCAGGCTTAATGCTCAACTTCCCCATTTTTTCACCAGATTCACCATGGAGGGGGTAGAGGGGGTGGATGCATTGCGTTGTTCCTAGCCAGAGGGACTCCTGTACACTTTTCCACTCTTGCCTCTTATTCCAGGGCTAATTTGCAAGATGAGGGAGGAGAGGGCTGAACTGATTCTGCTGGCGCCACACTGGCTATGCAGACCATGGTTCGCTGATCTGGTGAGTCTCTCTGTCTCCAGATCATGGCAGATCCCATAGACTCCAGACTCTCTCAGTCAGGGAGAGGTCTTGCACCCCGACCCACATTGGCTACAGCTAGCCGCCTGGAGAGTGAACGGGTGACTCTAGCGGGGGTATCTCTGTCAGGCAGGGTAGTCCAGACCATCCAAGTTTTTCGGAGACTGGCTACAGTTAGGATCTATGAGGCGACCTAGCACTCATCCTTTACCTAGTGTTCCAGAATAGGCTGCAATCCCATCCAACCTTCCCTGGCCCATCTTTTAGATTTCCTCCAGGATGGGCTAACAAGGGGTTAGCTCCCAACACATTATGGAGACAAGTTGCTGCCTTGTCATCTGTCATTGACTGCGGCACAGGGTCACAATTATCACATCATCCCACTGTCTGCAGGTTTTTATGAGGAGTGGCTAATCTTCATCCCCCAGTAGTCCATCGTTATCCTTCCTGGGATCTCCCTACAGTATTGGATGCCCTCACAATGGCACCGTTTGAACCTTTTCAGACAGCCTCGCTTAGGTGTTTGTCTTGGAAGGTGAGCTTCTTACTGGCTATCACTTCAGTCAGGAAGATCTCGGAGCTGGCCGCTCTGTCAGTCAGACAGGACTTATGCATCTTCCATGAGGACAGGGTCGTTTTAAGACTGGACCCAGTCTTTGTGCCCAAGGTTAATTCTTGGTTTCACAGGGCACAGGAACTAATCCTGCCTAACTTCTGTCCTCTCCTGGTACATGCCTTAGAGTGTAGGTGGCACACATTAGATGTTCAAAGGGCACTTTGCATCTATATCAATAGGAGCTCTACATAGAACGAAGGTCCTCCTGGTTTCCTTCCTGGACAGGAATTTGGGGCAGCAGATGTCCTCTTCCACTATTGGGAGATGGCTCAGGGCCACCATAGCGGCCACTTAGCAGACTCAGAACCTATCTGTTCCACAAGGAATTACAGCTCACTCCACGAGGAGTACGGCTACTTCGACAGCCTGGGTGTCAAGGGCGTCTAAAGAGGAAATTTGTTGGGCAGTCACTTGGCCCTTGCCTATCCCTTTCATTAGACACTACAGGTTGGATAAATTTGCTTCGGCTGAAGCGGCCTTTGGTAGGAGTTTTGCAGTGTCCACTCGACTCTAGAAAGCCGGGACAGTAGTGTTTCCCACCCTTAAGGGGGACTTTGGTATGTCTCAGTTATGGATAATCTCTCCACATTCAAGGGAGAAGGGGTGTTGGTCTTACCTGATATGCTCCTTCTCATTGTGTGGATAGATGATCAATTCCCATTCCATGTTTGTTAGAGTTGGTTTCTTTCAGATACAGCAGAGCTTGTTCATTGTGGACATTCATAGAAAGCTGGGGAGAGAGGGTGGAGCCTGCCCTTTTAAGCATTTTCCACTCAGTCAAAGATCTAGAAAGGCACAGAGTAACCCAGATATGGATCATCTCTCCACACAACGAGAAGGAGTGTATAAGGTAAGACCAACGCCCCTTATTAGACAGCATATCAAGAGTCAAAATTTCATAAAATTGACAAGATTCAAACTTTTATAAATACAGGTAGTCCTCGACTTACAACAGTTTATTTAGTGACCATTCAGTTACAACAGCACTGAAAAAAATGACTTATGACTGTTTTTCATGTTTTGCAGTGATTCACTTAACAAATGAAGCAAGAAAGGTCAAAAAAATGGGGCAAAATTAACAAATGTCTCACTTAATAACAGACCTTTTGGACTCAATTGTAGTCATAAGCTGAGAATTACCTGTAATTGACTGGAAAACTTGACATACCCTGTTCTAATCTATAAACCTAACTTTACATTTAAAATATCTGGATCCACACATTGTATTATGTTAAAACATAATTAAGTAGTCCTCAATTTACAATCATTTACAACCAATGGTGTGCGTCATCAAGTGCTTTTCTGGTGACTGGCCAGGTCTGTTGGAGTTGTGCGATCCAATCCGACAACGATGGAATTGTAGGAGTCTCGTGGGGTAACTCAGGGATAGGTACAAAATCCAGTCCATAAACAATTTTAAATGGAGTGAACCCTGTACTGCTGTGGACAGAGTTATTATA
>JAEANM010007347.1:0-17810 GCA_017656035.1 Myanophis thanlyinensis | reverse complement strand
ATCTTGATTGGAGAAAGGCAAAGTCAGCTGAAGCAGTAGTTAGCCAATCAGTAGCAGTTGAAGGTTAGTGAAGCAATAGAATGCAAGAAGAGAAACAGCGACAGTGAATGATCAAAAATATATAAAATGTATTTGCTTAGTATTAAAAGGACAGTTTATATTAGAATCAGATTATGCTACTTATTTTGGAGATGTGGTCTAAAAGGAGACAATCAACACAAACAACCACATTATTTTAAACTTTTTTTTCATAGTTAATGCCAAAGTCACAGAAAAAAAATCTTCAATGAAAGGTATAAATATCTCTAATTTCTGGAAAATTCCATTTATATTTTTGTACAATTTACCCCCTGCCTCAATTCATGGACCATATACAGATTATAAGAATAAATGTTCCTTTTCAGCATATATATATAATTAAGTTACACTTAGAGCAGCCGAAGCAAATACAGGAAAGACCTTGAGTTACCATGTTAATTGGGACCTGAATTTCTGTTGCTAAGTGATACAGTTGTAAAGCACGATATCAGTTGACTGCAATGTTTAGCAACAGTAATCCCGGCACTCCCCATTGGGGTTGTTGGGCAGGGGCCTCCTTGTAACTTCCTGCCAACTTCTAACAAGTCAATGGGGAAGCCGTTAGAAAGTTGCAAATCCCAGGCAGCTCTCCAGTAAGCCAGGAGGCAGATAAAAGGCTGCTGCTGAGTGTGCAGGTGGCCACACAAGTGCAGCAGGCCTGGGGATGGCTCCTGCTGGATGATGGAGTACATATAGGTGTCGTATTAGGATGCGGTGGGGCCGGACATTGCCAGGCGCACATGTGATCAGAATAGTGAGAATATGGCATGGTGGCTACTGGGTGCACGTATGGTTATGCTAGTGTGACTGCTACCAGGTGGGAGAGGGTGTGTGGGTGGCTCCCACAGATAGGGGAAGGTGCTTTAGGCACGCAAGTGAGATCTTTGAAGACTACCTGCAATAGTATCAGAAATCAGGAGAGAGCTGAAAAACTGCTTCAAGAGTTTTTCCTGAAGGAAAAGCCCTATGCTGAAAGGAGGAGAAAGCTCCAAAATGAAAATGAAGAGAAGAAACATCACTACCATCCATTCCAGATCATAAACCCAGGCAGTCTCAGACTGTTCATATACACTGGACTAAAATCCCAGGAAGGAGATAATCTGAACCACATCTCAGAAACCATATCCCCTAAGTGGAATTCTCCAAAAGACCTTAGCTCTGTCCTCATCAGAGAGCCTACTCCCTTATTCATGCATGCCAAAATAGGTACACTAAGCAGCAGATGAACTAATATAAAAACTTAGTCCACATTTACCCTTTTAGACTGTCCATTCTTCAGCCAAAAATGAATTTGTAATGCACAGTTGGGGCCAGGAAGAATATAAAAGTTCAGGTGGAGCTTAGACTATAGCCTTCTGGCCTTGGGTTATATCTATTTGTCTGCCTAATTGTGTTAACAACATCTGGTAATACAGATTAACCTCTGTGCTAGTATTTGTAACTCTGTCAATTTCAATATCACCTAAAATTGCATGAGAACAAAAATTAAGACGGTAGGCATGCATTAGATTTTCCAGAGTTTTATTCTGCAGTTAACTAGGTATAAAACGAATGTGAACCAACCTAGGAATTTCTAAAAATCTGCAAGGGTATTAGGATTATAAAAGAGACAATTAGTAGCATCAGGGGAAAAACATTAGTGGTTCTTGGCAGCAGTATTTATTGGACTTTGGAAGTCAATGATTATGCATTTGGAGTAAACGTTAATAAGTCAAAGATCTTTAGCTGGAAATATTAGTTTTCTTGGAGTTCTGTTGCATGATTTGAGATGGAATGTTTCAAAACTAGTTTCAAAAGTTGTATAAAGACAGTTTAGCTATAACTGGTTGTTCAAGTGAACATTTTGGCATTCAGACATTTTGATTTTTCTGCTTCTGTCTAGACTTCTTCATTACTTTGTAGATCAAAGCTAAATTATTTATGGGTCTAAAGTGATCAACCTCTCCCTAATATCTTTTTGAGACTTAGATAGGTCTATCAAAACTATAATGAATCTCTGGAGAAATGGAAAGGTAGGTTGTGAGATCACCTGAAGAGGTACAATTCGAGATAAACAATCTGGTCTCTTTAATATGGTGCCTGTGTGCCATGCTTCTGAACAGCTATACTTTAAAATACAAAATTAATTTAGTATAGAACAGAGAAGTACCCTTCCAAAAATGTATCCAATATGGCTCCAGTATTCAGCATCTAATGAAGTGGAAGTCTAAGACCACCTTGGCAAATAAGTAGAATTCCCAGGCCATGCTGCTACTAACATACCAATGGCTCTCATGGAATGATTTTGCACTGGGCAAGACCAGATTATATACAAGACAATACAACAATACAGTAACTACTCTGAGATTATGCTGGCAGGCCATTAGCTTGTCTACAACATAAAGAAATCTTAATTTAGAAATGAGCAGATCCAAAGCTAAAACACGGCATACTTATAAATAATATAAAGCCAAAAATAGGAAGATTGTTATTCTAACCCATATAAATCTAAAAACAGTATTTGAAAAGAAAGCCATATAAGATACAACCTTCTTATAATGTAGAGAATCTACTGAAGGACAAGAAGTTTACTAGAATAGAATGTTAAGATTTGCTAGAAGAAAAGCAATTTTACTTAAAAGAAGCAGTTCAGCAATTACTCTTTTCTCTAAAAGCCTTCTTGTCAGTATTGAAAAAATTGCATATGAACTCCACAAGATGAATGCAAGTAAGTAACTTGGAGTAAGTAATTCCAATCCTTCAAATATTGCTGGAATGTAAATGTAAGTACCGTAGAAGAGAAAATTAAAATACTGCATTTCAGGAAGCTATTTCAAGTAAAATCTCCACATCTTGGAGTAACATTGAGGAATCTCAACATGCTGTACCATAGAACACGGGTCCCCAACCCCTGGTCTGTGCACTGGCACCTGTCCATGGCATGCCAGAAACTGGGCTTTGCAAATAAGAGAAGCTCCCCATCTGTGGGATGCAGTCAGCATGAGAAACCACGCCCCTCCTGTTCGCGGGGAAAAAACCTTTCTCTGTGGAACCAGTTTCTGGTGCTCAAAAGGTTGGGGATTGCTGTCATAGGCTCACAGTGGTTTTACAATCTTTAAGACAACAGAGATACCACTTGTCAAATAGTCACACCTCAATATTCTAGGCTATGCAGAGAAGAAAGATCTAAATGATGTGTCAGTTGCTATGATATAGAATACCCATAAGCTTGTGATCTTATCCAGAATGTCCAGTAATTGTGAGATTTTGTTAGTAGCACAAGATCAAAACCAATTTATCTTATATAGCTTTTGACTACTCTCAATACTAGAATAGAAAAAAAATGCAGCCACAATCATAGAAATGTATCACCAGTTAGATATAATACACTTCTCAATATTGCAAATGTATTTGCATTTGGCTCAATGAATTAATCCTTTATTTATTTATTAGTCAAATTTGTATAGCCACCTATACAAATGCGATTCTGGGCAGTGTTCAACAACCAAATATAAAAAAAGAAGTATAAAATATAAAATCCAGATTAAAAATTAAATTTTATAAAAACGAATCTACAACCCCTCAGTAAACAGAAGATAAGGATGGGCGCCTAGCAATAGAGTCATATGTGTCAAGAGCAGAGTATGTTTAAAAATCTCCTGGGAGGGATAAGGCTGTGAGATAACATAAAGGTATGCCCATAAGATGCCAGGTTTCTCACTTGGCTCAAATTCAAGAGATTGTGACTATGAATAATGAATACTTGTCTAAAATTTTGTACTGCTGTTCTATGTGCAGAAGGCCACATGTAAAATAACAAACACAGGGAAAAAAAAGGATTGGATATTTGGCTGATCCAATATACAGGTGTCTAGTAGAGCTTGTAGATGTGCATGTTTTCCAGACAAAGGCAAGGACATAACTAAGAATGGAATTATATTGTTCACAGAAGAAAAAAATCCTCAGAAACGTCTAACTATAACTCTGGAGCAAGTGTGAGGGAGATATACCATTGGGTGGAGTTCCTAGTTCTGCCGTAGGAAAATGCTGCATATATCATTAATACTGAAAACCTAGTCGAATCCTTCTATTATAAAACTTTATATGAAAAGTTAGGAAATGGAAAATATAGTTGACAACCATGGCATATGGATTTGAAATGCAAGAACGAGTAGAAGTGAGATCTGAACATAGGTGATCTGATCTTGTAGAGAAGATTTATGTATAGAAGTAAAGATTTTGGTTTAATCATGAATAAATGAGGGTTGAAATATATGACAAAGTAAGAACTGGTTGGTATATATCTGTGGGTATACAGTATTCTCAAACTATTAAACTTATATGCAACCTCATCTTGCTTAGAGGTGACTTTACAGTACAATTGTTAGATAAGAAATGAACTTATTTACAATCACGCACATAAACATACTGAGCCTTCATAAAAAAAAATCTTTTTCCAAATAACTAATGTGAACACTATCTTCAATAATAAACATTATTTTCCCTATAATTCCTGTATTTAAAAATGACTTTTTACCTGTGAAAATTAAAATAGAGTAACAGCTTTTATTTTAGATTATCATAAAAAAAAAGTATGCCTCACCTTTTCAAAGTAAGGCCCACTATCTGGGTTTCCCATATCTTTGGAGCTAGGAGGACGAAAACCAGATCGATTCTTTCTCATTATGTCATGGAAGTCTCCAAGATTCATGCCTCGTTTGTCTACATCAAACTTCTTATCATGGAGACCACCTGAAACGATGTATTTTTGCCAATAAATATAAAAAGTATACATTTATACAAAGTTTCCCTAAAACCATGAAACAAAATACTGAAATGTCCACAAATCTGTTATGAATAAAAAAAATATCCAATACTTTTTCCATAGAAGACTACAGAGATGAAATGGATGTATAGCTAATTGGATTTGGCATTGGCTAGCACATTAAAGAAACCCCGACTTTTCCCGATTTTGCATAGATAATAAACTATTTTTTTCTCTGATTACATCTAAGCAAAGTATTATTTATAGCCAATAAAGAGGTTTTATATTAGAATACCAACAAAATTTCAAGAATTGTTTATAATTTTTAACAGACTGAAATTACTTCCCCAAAAATCAGTGCAAAAATAGATTATTATTATTCATACTCCATCAGCTATTATCACTTCAGCTCAGCTCTTTCTTTTTTCTTTTTGTCCATCAGTATGTAGAAATTACATTAATGATCCATAGTTATTCAAAAAGGCTAGCCATATTGGCATAAAGCTTGCAATACTGCTCAGTTATATTTTTTAAAATATTAAATAAATAAAGTGAAACTGTATCCTTGTGCTATTAGGTACATACCAACTGATAAGTCCATCTTATTGCCTGAAGTATCTTCAGTTTGATTCTGAAAAAGAAAAGAACAGTTCTCAGAAAACTCTAGCTTGGCACACTTAAAAAATACTAGAGAGAAATTCCCTGAAGATGGGCTCCAGCATGAGTCCAAAAGCTTGGAAGACAAAACCTCTGGTCCCAGTGATTGACCTAGATTGGATCCTACAACATTATCCTGGAATATATATATTCACATTTATTTATGAAAAATATTATCTTAGTATGCAGTTTATTTTTACTACTGAAAATGTGTCCAAATATAGCAAGAAATGTCTAAAAAAAAAATCACAATTAGAAAAACTAATTGGCCAGCCTCTTTGGAAACAAACCCGCAAACAGAAGGGCAACCATGGATCCAAACCAAATAGTTTCTTCAATGACAAGAATACTTGGAAAATAGGATCTGTCCCTGTTCTTTCTTAAGATAAACACGGCAGGCCAGTTTGACTTCTGATAGCCACAGTTACCCATATACATTTGGAAGAGGGTCTCTCAGGGTTATTTTTTTTAAATCAATGTGCATGTTCAGAATTCTGATCACATTTTATATTAAAAAATAGATACCACAGGGAGCTACTTCCTAGAAGGCAACTGACAAGGCTCAGATGCATTATTGGAAAAATACTATATAGGTTAGGGCATTCTGCCATGCCAATACAATGTTTTTAAAGTTAAAATAATTTATTTCAAATTTAAATTGATTTAAAAACAATTAAAATAAATATCTTCCAAATTTTCCATTTTTCTACTGCTGTGTTCTATACTATTTGAATGTGCTGCTTTAATTCAGTTTACTGATTTGGCTTCAGAAGAATTGGGACAGATAGGCAGAGAGAATGTCTTGGCAAGTGGGACAATCCCAGAGGTCTTATAAAAGCCTGCTTCTTATTCTGCAGTAAGGGGACAAGCACAAAAGCCTGGGGACAAAAATGTTCTGATGTGGAACTGCATGCAGGATGTCTTTCAATCCAAAGCTAATGCAGAGAAGAAAACAAGTAGAAGCATGTATATGCAACATATAAATCTCCTTTGCCAAGAAAGTAACTAAACACACACATTAATAGCAGCATCATTCCCACATAAATAAAGACAGCACTATGGTCAATAGTGCTTAGATTGCACAATTTCTCACAACCTATTTTTGTAAAACAGAAACTCATTTCACCTGCACTTTTATGGTAGCACACAAAAAGGATAGTATTACTTTCAAAACAAAACAGAAACTATTAGTTGCTACTAAATAGCATTTAAACAAAAAGATATGGCATTCTGATTAACTATAATCTACATAGAATCAATACATGAATCCAAATGCCTATTGTTTACAAAAATAAAAATTCTAAACATTTAAAAAGTTTTTAGTGAGCATTATTCAACTAATACAGAAATCAAGTATTTTTAAATAACTGGCATTTGTTTCTGTTGATAGTCCTATTTGCCAGAATCTCTGGTTTTATTGTAATTAAGTTAATTTATGTGTAATTGAAATAGTTCTACATTCTCTTCCTCATTTATACCTCTACCTGTGTCTATTTTTAAATTATAAACCTCCTAGGTACTGATCTGTAAAGTACTATATATGTGTGAACCATTATATGTGTGTGGGGTGAAGTTAGTAGAAGATATATATCTATTGTTTGTGTGTGTTATGTGTACACAAACATGTATATATGTTATATAAACAACTAATAAAATTTCACAAATCAGTCTTGCACCATGAAAATAAATAAAAGTAATCTCTTATAATTGTGTCTAGATGAGTAGCTATTATTTGCCTGTCAAATATTAGCAAATAATTTTTGCAACAAGAAGTACATAGAATACCTTACCAACAATCCCATATTTGAAATCTGGTCAGATAAGGTATTCATCCATGAATCACTACTTCCTCCTTTTAATGAACACTGAAAACAGAGATGATTAGTAAATAAATTTCATTCTACGCTGCAAAATCTTCAATTTAAATAACGCTACACTGTATACTTATTACAAAACTGAAATTGGCTGATCCTAATTTCAACTGTTAAACAAAAAGCAATAAAGTTTAATATTAAATTCATACAGACTTATTGCTTACTGATTTATTTAGGGGAAAACATTACTGTATAGATTAGAATAACTAACTGCAGTTACTATTATCAAATCTAAGATTCACTGCAAATCTTTTGGCTTCTCAGGGAATAATACAATATAATCTGCATACAAACATATCTATTCTTTGATATTTCCAACCCAGACACATGCCTTTATTCTTAAATACACTGAACAAACAAGATGCCATGCATCCTTATTTTATTCCATCTTCAATGTTGAGCTTTTTGTTAAGCATTCCATTATTCTCAAGATGCTTCAGTTAATAGTTTTACTACATTCAGTATCTCTATTTATGAAAAAAATTTGCTCATGGCACTTCACATACCCTCTTCGTCAGAACTTAAATCAGAAACTGTTGTTTTTGTTTTCTTTCTTGCCCCATTTCTCTTCTTTTAGAGCAGGGGTGTCAAACTGGCAGCCCACGGGCCAGATGTGTCACATGCAGGCTATGCCCACCCCAACTCCACAAAGGGGGAGGGAGTCATGAAGTTTGACATCTGTATTTTAGAGGAACCACTGCAGCCCTTTTCCAATTGTTATGTATACATGCAGCATTCACTCATAAAAAGCATGTCATACAGAGATATTATAGGTAAAACTCACAAATTAGGTCACAGTGTCTCTTTATCAACAGACCATGTCCATATTTTAACATTTTTCTCAGTTGCAATACATGCAGCCTTACCATTTTTCAGCATTCTCTCAGTACTGAAAATTTGTGACTGTTTTCCCTTTGGAAGCTGAACATTTATAGCATTTGTTTCCATTCTATTCTTCAACTGTCATTTTCGATAAATCTATAGAATATGTCTTGCACCATTCTCTCACTAAATAATTTCATCAATTTTGTTTTTAATTCTATTCATGTTGCTGAAGGCTCTTCAATCAACATCTTTCAATTTTATTAAAATCAGTTTTTTTCCTGTGTTTTTTCTTTTGATATCTTTTTCAATGCCATAAATTTTCAGAAAATATTCAGTATGTTTCTTTCTTATCTTCTCTTTTTCTGCAGTAATGGTTCTCTTACATGCACTTCTCATTATGTACAACTTTTAATTTCCTCATTCTATCCCAGCATCTTTTTTCATACCTCCGCATACTTCTTTGGCACTCCATTATAAAATTATTGAAATCCTTCAAGAATTTTCAGTATCTTCTTTTCTTACATTTTACAGTGGTACCTCAAGATAAGAAATTAATCCGTTCCAGAGTGGCCTTTGTATCCTGAATTTTTCTTATGTTGAAGCAGCCCATTCAGCCAAAACGTGGTTTTGGCTCCCCCCTCAGGCCGACAAGGATTCTGTTTTTCGTATCTTGGAATTTCTTCGTATCCTGAAGCAAAATAATTTTCGAGAGACCCTTCGTATCTTGGATTTTTCGTAACGTGAAGCATTCATATCTAGAGGTACCACTGTATTTTCATTCTATTGGGAAGTAATCTTATTCTTTCATATAGGACTCATGATTAAAAGGCTGTTCTGACAAAATTTGGAAAGTAATATCTGCAGTTTGTTTGTCATCTGTTTCACATTAGTGTATCTTAATGATGTGGTTTTCTTCAGTTTTCAAAAAAGATATGCAGTTTTAATTGTATACAAATCACAGAAAATAAGTAATAAACAATAAACAATAATGTTTTTTTGAATTCTTTTCAGTGCCACATTTATATGTATGCAAACATGTTTAAACCATGCATTTGAAATCAACATCCTTTTAAGGAGATGCCAATCATTCACTACTTCCATTTAACCTCTTAATGGCCTGATCAGTGGTTTTCTACTTTCTTCTCAATCCTACAGTCACCACAAATAATTAATCATGCATCTTCAATACATTAAACTATCAAGCCATTTATAAAAAAAACCACTACCTTTTAACACAAATCTACATAGTTAACATTCTGTTGTACTAGCAGTTGCAGAGAATGATATTCGTTTATTTATGAAAGACTGTATCACAAAAGACTTTTCCTACCTTGATTTGTGGTTTCTTTCCTCCTTGTCCCCAGCTGGTTGAATTATGGGAGGAATTACTTCCCTGAGAGCCTGCTGTGTTCCAGACTCCTCCCTCCTCTTCCTCTTCCCAGCTGGAATGCCGTGTTCCTGATACTGGCCCATCATTATCGCCCCAGCCATCTTGAGGTGATTTGGAATCTTTAATGGAAAATAAATGTTAGCAAAAAGATCCAACAGCCACCCTAAATTTCCCACATCTATTATAGTATTTTTTGGCATATAAGACGCACTTTTTCTCCCCCCAAAAGTGGGTGAAAATGTCTGTGCATCTTATACAGTGGATGCTGCTGAAGCCCCACCCACTTGCTGGACCACACTTTTTGATCTCTGCTTTCCAGAATACCAATGGTCAGCTGTTCCAGGCTGCAGGGATTGCCGCTACCCATTGGAGTCGTTGCTGCCCATCACTGCTACCACATATTGCTGCCTTTGCACGCTCCATTTTCAGCCTCTGTGCATCCCATTTTTGCGCATTCCATTTTCGGCCCATTCCAGGCTGAAAATAGAGCATGTGAAAATGGATGCACGGAAGCTGAAAATGGAGTGTGCAAAAATGGGATGCACGGAGAATGAAAATGGAGCACGCAAAAATGGGTTGCGCAGAGGCAAAGGCAGATGTTTTCCCCTTGTTTTCCTCCTCTAAAGCTAATGTGTGTCTTATATTCCGGAGCATCTTATACACCAAAAAATATGGTATTTTATTTTATAGTCCAGGATCGAATAAGCAGCATATGTAGAAGGATTTTAACCTTCAGTAAATCTCTTAACTTGGATCTGGTAACTGACAGGTTAACTTTTTAAAGTTTTTCCTGGAGATTATCATTTGCAGTTATAGATCTCTGTCTTTAATCCAAAAATAAAGGCCCAAACAAACAGATATCGACTAATTTTGAATTACTAGTATATATCAGATTTATACAAAGGCCTCATTTCTACATTTTATATTATTAGTATGGAACAAATATTTATGTATTTAATTGGTCTTAAAATGTCCTACAAAATGGGTTGTAACTAATCAATGACCAAGACAGAAATAAAAGAGAAAAATGGAAACCAGTGCTATCCTTCTTGGCCCCAGATAAGGAAATTTTTATTAGACTGTTACAAATAGGACGTGGACATTCTAAATTAGCATGCATGAACAAATAATGTTGTTATGATGCTAAAACGATATTCAGTCATTAGGTCCTATTTTGTTTTGAGAGATTGGTAACTCATAAACTAAAGACTATATCTGTGTTCAGATATTATACTCTGAATATATTTCTAGAAATCAATTAATATATTTTGTCAAAAGGTTTAGCAATATTTTATGACTGTGCTAGAATAACATTGGGAAAAATGAGAACTACAGTATAATTCTAGATGACTGGCAAACTAGCATAGCAAAGGTTGAAGCCAGAAAGTTCTTTTAACTTTATTAAAGTTAATTTAGTTAACTTTAACTAATAAAAAGTTCTTTTTATAATCATTATAGTTTATATTACACGTTACATGATTGGTGACTAATGGTTATCTTCTTACAGTCAAATATATTAACAAGTGGAAGGAATATTAAGATAATGTCTGGCTTTGCAATTCTTCCTTGTTGCTATATATGCTTGCCTGCATGTTTCAATATTTTTTTAAAAAATGGGTTATGAAAAAAATGTTGTAATTTTCATTTTGGAACCATAGCTTGTTACAAGAGCCATTGTGGTGCATTGATTAAAATGCAGTATTGCAGGCTAATTCTGCTGACTGCCGATTGCCAGCACTTTGCCAGTTTGAGTCACGGTAGTTCAAGATTGATTCAGCCCTCCATCCTTCCAAGGTTGGTAAAATGAGGTCCCAGATTGGTGGGGGAAATATGGCAATATGCTTAGAGAGCCACTCTGAAGCGATATATAAATCTAAGTGCTAAGTGATATCGCATAGCATTCCATTTTAAAAGACAATCCATCATTTATAATAAACCCTAACTTTTTGTGGTGAATTATTACGCTACTTCCAAATGTGAGAACAAGCTGAATAGCAATTCTGAAGCTTATCATAATCCAATTTACATTGTGTTGCTTATTACAGTGATCAGATACAAAACCAACAATTAATTATGCAAAAAGCAAAGCAGTGTATTAAGTTGAAATACTATTAAAACTCTCCTATAACCGGCTCCTACTTGTAGACAGCTTCTTCTCGTCCTGGCATACTAAAAGGTCACTAGAAATCTGGATTGAAATGGGTAGAGGTTGCAGATCACCCTAAACTGTAATGTGCCATACATATTGTTTGGCTTAGCATTAAGTAAGAATACAGCCAATCTTTTCTGCTGGAATTAAATAATTCTAATCAACCACTGACTAATGCTAATGATGGTTACTCATTCAAAACTGTTATTTTAAGGTAAAGATATAATTCTCTAAATTCATTATTTTTTTACGCTGCCCATCTTCCCTATAAGGCAATTCAAGGCAGGTTATATGTTATAAATTTATACTTGTTTTAATTATTTCTAATAATTAAAATATTAAAACTATGCAAATTAAAATTTTAAAACTTTACAAAAATCAAAACTAAGAGACAAAGTCTTCTTATCCTGTCAACCACCTCCAGTGATAAGTACTCCCCTCAGGACCTCAAGCCAATTGGCAAAACAAAGTTTTAATACACTTTTAGAAGGCCAAAAGGGTGGGAGCAGGTCCCACCTCTGATTATAGAAGGTCCCACATAGATGAGGCCATGGCGGAAAAGGCTTTTTTTTGACCCTGCCTATGGGAATTCCTTAGCAGACAGAATCTGTAGCAGACCTATTCTGCTGGCATAATGGGGTGGGCTAATCCCATTGGGAATTATATATATAAAAACATATTTTAATTACAACTTTGCTAAATTTCTGTTTTAAGAACTTCTCAAATAGTTTATTGTGGGGTTTTTTCCGATACGATAAAAAAAGATACAGGTATTAATACAAAATAAACAATACACGTTAGAATAATACTGATCATAAAGGATTATTTAACATACATAAAAATAGCAAATTAAAAAAAGAGAAATAATAATTTTAAAAACATTTGCCAGAGATTTGTTTGGTTACAGAGAAACCATGGCAATGAGTTGTTTTTGAGATTAAAATCAGTCCCAGTCTATGTCTTGGTAGAAAGAATACCATGGAAATAAGCAAGAATTGTTTTCATTCATTTGAAATGCAAAACAACACACTTCGAATCCTCCAAGAAGCCACTCTTTTATGCATTCTTTAGAAGTTCCCTTCTGGGATTATACTGCCAAAATTCAACAACAAATCCCCCTTCCCCTCAAGACCTGGCCTTGTACATCTTTATTCTTTCAATTTATTCAGGAAAAGGCCCCAAGCACTTATTTGGATTCAATAAAACTAGTAAGCCAAGGACCTCTTCTCATATTGTGAGTCCATAAATCCCTATTTATCCAAAATAGATTTGCCTCCATCCCCTGGCTGGAAAAAACGAGATAACTTGATTTATTCCCTATATATTTATGACTTTAGATTCCTAATTTTTCTTACAGAAACTGCAGCAACTTGTGTGGCATAATATTCTTGAATGAAAAAAGTCCTTTAAAATATTGTATCTATGTGTTTACTCTGGATACGTGCCTAAGAATACTATTAGCAAATATTAGCATATACATTTAGTAACACTAACTCCAGCTGTGCAATGTCCTTGATTTTTGTTAAGAGTGCTCATTCTCACTCCTGCTCCCTCTTTTCAGTTTGTTCATCTCAATGTTCGTATCAAAGATTAAGTACTGTAACTCTAAAATCTGTTCTAAAATTAAATTCTTAGTTGCCTATACAAACACTCAAGATTGCTCTATTTGGGAGTGCCCGTCAACCTCACAAATACTTCACCTGCCATCCAGTTAAGTTTGTATAAGCATGTTTCAGCATATAATTTAGTTCCAAAGCGCACTTCATATTATTATGTATGGATCCAAGACAGAGGCTCCATCAGACTTTTGCAACTTGCATATTCTCAAATGTATGGACTCCAACCTCCAGAACCTCTAAGTGAAGACTGCTACTGCTGACCATTCTGAAAGTTGAAGTCCATGCATCTAGAGAAAATCCAGTTTGGACAAGGCTCAGAGCAGCGGTAGAGGAAGATGAAAAGTAAACTTGATCAAGCTACTTGTCTGCTACTTCATGGCAATTACGGTGGTTAAATACTCATGTTTTCCACCCTACTGTATCAGCAGGCTATTGTCCTGCAACCCCATTTAAGATCACCTAAGATAAGCAAGAACAATTAACACCAGGCTGCTATGACACGTTTGAATAATATTTTACTAACAGTCACTCAAATTGAGCAAAGGATTGGTTTCTTATATGCAGGAAAAGTGATGAGACAGCACCTTGTACTGATATCTAGAAGTCATTTTGGCTTGTGGACTCTGATAGAATAGATAAATAGCAGTGAATTCCTGGGTTCAGGAACCAATTAATATTTCTTCAGAGGAGGGACTGAACTGGATGGTGCCTTTAAGGAAGCATTAGTTTTTGAAGAGCCTTGCCTGAATTTGGCTTCTTTAGACAACTAAAGAAGGTGAATGTGGATTTAACTGCAGAGGACCATAGAGAAAGATGATTTATCTGGCTACTTTTCAGTCAGAGTTCATGCCTGGGATTAATGCTACAATGGGAAGGATACTCTAGTAGATGCCAAGAGGTGGATAAAAGTGGGTACCACTCCTAGTCCTATTTGATTTCTCTGTGATGTTCAGTAATTGACTCCTTTTGGCTCAGAGTTAGGGAAATACTGTTTAGCGGAAGTTTGATTCTGGGTTTGGAGTTGTGGTGGTGAGATTGACTTACCAAGTATTCCCTTGTGGATTCCTGCTGAACTCAATTCTGCTTCTGTTTATAAAACTATATTATTTTCTAGGAACTGTTCTCTCTTTTTTTTTAGTTTCAACAATTAGGTTTTTTAAAAAAATGCAAAATATACCTTATTGTTGTTTTAAAAGAGGAAACTAGTACTTACTAGGTTTTATAGCATTCGATGCACTGGAGGATCCATTTCCCCATGTGGTAGAAGTCCCTGTTTCCTCTACTTCACCCCAACCAGGACTGGCTTCATTTGGTTCACCCCAAGCAGCGGTACCATTGTCTGGTGCAGGAGGTGTGCTTTTGTTCCAGACTAAATACAGAAAGAGTATTCATTCTAGGCTATTTATTCACTAAATGTCTTTCTAATATTCACAACATACCATATTTGTCGCTTCATAAGACGCACTCTGGTTTTTAGCCTCCATGTGTCCTGGGCGAAAACGAGATGCGCAGAGGCCACAAACGGGACACACAGAGGCCAAAAAGAACCAAAGGATGGGGGCCAGTGGGTGGGTTGGGCTTTGGCAATATTTGCTTCATAAGATGCACAGGCATTTCTACCACTTTTGGGAGACAAAAAAAGTGCGTCCTGTGGAGCGAAATATACGGTAATCTCAAAATACAGGTAGGCCTTGACTTACAACCATTCATTTAGTGACTGCTCGAAGTTAAAATAGCACTGATAAAGGGGATTTATGACTGCTTTTCAAACTTATGGCCGCTGCAACATTTGGGGTAATATGATCCCCTTTTGTGATGTTCTGTCAAGCAAATTCACTGAAGAAGCAGATTTACCTGATAACTGTGTTACTAACTTAAAAATTGCGGGTTATTCATTTAACAATTGTAACAAGAAAGCTCATAAAATGGGCAAACTCACTTAATAACTATCTTGCTTAGCAACAGAAATTTGGGGCTGAATTGTGGTCATAAATTAAGGATTATCTGTAAAGCTTTCTCTTTCTACACAGCTGATTCTACTTTATCATACATCAGTATTAATATGTATTCTAAATCCTACATTATTGTGCTAAATCAAGTAACAGTTTGTCACCATTACAGTATTACATTAAAAATAGTTTGATTTTACAGTCAATAGAATATAATCACAAATTGAGTGTAACAGAGAAGGACTTCAGATAAGAATTCTCTGAATGAGATCAGAAAAATGTTAATATAATATATATGGAATATATTATACTGTGATCATATATAACTTATGTTATCCACAATTTTTTCAGAAAAATATGATTATGATTGTATGAATTTCTGTATTGGCAAAAATGTAACATATTTTCCTCCATTCTTTCTGACACAAACTGTTCATAAGGCAGGAGAAGCACTTAAGAGCTTGGGTACTTCTAAGTGGAATACAATATGCTTTTTATCTATTCCTTCTGATGTCTGGAAAAGCAAAATAACTAATTAGAGTCACATACGTTGCTCAAAGATTCTCCACAGATAAAGTTATTCATATCAGACTCTATAACAAAATAATTACTATTACGGTTATGAATATTTACAAGCACTCAATCTATATTATACTGGTAAATTGTACGTGTTAATCTGATAAGAACATTTAGCCTTAAAAGAACCAATCTGTTAAGAGCATTGGAAATCTATCCTTTGTATGTTCATGTTCCCTTCTCCTAAATGAGAAGTAATCAGAAAAATTTAAGTATCCAATAATTTGTACAATGTTATATTTAAAAAAACATCTAACAACAAATAGGTGTGCAATCCTGGAGATAATAGGTTCCAAGGATCCAACCAGTTCTGATCTAGTGGAGAATCTATCTTCTGCTGCTCCTGCATTCTCCTTGACAGGAGCTCATTGTTTCTGGAAGTAAATGCTTTATGAATTTTATTTACATTAACTATATATTATGCATATCTTAGTAATAGGGACATCACAGGAATCTGATTCTTTGATCAATGTGAATGAGGTTCTGGCACAGTCTGGGTCATTCTATTCTTTTTTAAAAAGACAGTCCAGAATTTCCCTTCCTGACATATCACATACAAGAATAAAATTTCCTATAAACAGTAAGCATTTCATAATATGTTATATAAGACTACTGTATTCAAGTTTTACAGTTTGTTATTTCAAGGACAAATTAGATGTATGGCAAATTACAGAACAGATTTGAAAATTATTGTAGATTTAAATTTAGTAAGAAGATAAACTATTGGCGTCATCATGAAGATCATTTTAAAAAATTACCTGAGGCTGTTACTTTGCTAGGCCTTGGAGGAGGGTGGTTCTGTTCTCGTGAAGCTTGTCCACTTTGTGAGTTCTTGTCCCACAGGTTCACATTCTTATAGTTGTAACTACTGGGGTCTCCCCATGCTGAGGTGCCATCATCAATATCCATTTTACGATTAATTGACTGGGGGGATGGTTCTTCCCAGCCACTGGGTTCTTCATCCTTTGAGACAGTTGACTGTGGCCCACTGTTCCAGTTAGAATTGGGTAGCCTTCCATTACCTGGAGGCTGTGGTGGTGGAGGTGGTGGTGGATCCCAGGAACTGGGTGCCTCTGACTGCTGATGGTGCTGTTGTGGATTATTCCAGGAACTGGGTTGTCTACCAGTATCATTCCATGCTGGAGTTCTTTTATTATTATCCCACCCTGCTTTAGAAGAAGAGTTTGAATTTGCATTATTACCCCAAGTGCCAATCTCATTCTGGCCAGCTTCACACCAACCTGATATTGACTTGTTTCCTGAAGTTTCCCAATTGCCATTTTTTGTTTGATCAACTTCTTCTCCCCAGCCATTCTTCCCAGAAGACCATCCCTGATTAGGGGGCCGCCCATTCCATCCTGGGTCTTTGTTGGAATTTTCATTCCAAGATGCTGTGACTTTTTCATCTGGTCTTCCCCCTCCCCAGTTAGAACAATTGCTCTTATAGTCATTCCATCCTCCAGTGTTTTTGGGCTCTTTCCATTCTGTTGGAGTTGAAAGCTCACCCCATCCAGACTTGATTGGATTGCTTTGGCTGGGTGCATCCCCCCAGCCCCCTGAGTTCTTTGTCTGTATGGCAGAACTCTCCCACCCCTCAGTACCTTTATCAGACTTTCCTTCAGCTCTTGGCATCTCTTCTATGTCCCAAACAGTATCTTGCTTGATTTGAGTTTGACCCCAACCGGTATTTGAAAGCACTCGGGGGTCTAAATCAGTCCTATTTAATAAAGTTTGCAAAACTGCCTGACAATCAGGATGTGTAGGCCTGTATGATCGGCGTCCAGAATTGTGACTATCACTGCTTCCTGCTTTATGGTTACTTCCAGTGCTTTGACCTCCAATCTCACTTCCTGCGGAACTAGAAGATCGTCCCCAACAGGGAGCCTGGGAATTACCTTGGTTTTCAGGAAGCGGATGGCCCCTTTGATTGTCCCATGCTCCAGTGCTAG
>JAEANM010007346.1:0-17810 GCA_017656035.1 Myanophis thanlyinensis | reverse complement strand
TCAAGGGGAGCCCCATGTAGAGAGCATTGGCATAATCCAGATGGGAAGTTACCAGGGCAGAAGTGACTGTGCGAAGATGAGTCAATTTTGAGTCTGGACCCTTGGTTGAACCCCAGATTCAAACAGCCAAACTGCTGACAATAGGCAGTGCCTGCAGTACTGCATTCTAATCACTGCTCCACCACAGCTCATAAGAACTCACATATGACCATCTTTAGCTAAACGGATTCAGAATTCCTCTTAGGAGTCATTGTCCTGATCCTTGAGATACTCTCCTTTAAAATGCGAGTCTAGGAATTGAGCAATTATTCTTATCTATTACCTTGTGGACAATACAGGTTGGGCCCAATTACTTAAACATCATAACAGATTTGGGTTAGGATATCCCAGGGGTGTCAACAAAAAGCATGCAGCCCTCCTGAGCTCTGTTTTCACTGGCAGGGGGTTGCAGGAGGGCGTGGCAGCCAAAAATGGAACTTGGGAGCCTGTTTTCGCTGACAGAGTGTGCTCAGGGCACTACAGGCACCTCCAACAGGACTGATATTGAGCTACCCATGGCCATCCTTAACCCATCCTGCCCCCCCCAAGTTAAACACAACTGTGATGTGACCCTCAATGAAATTGAGTTTGACACCCCTGGGATATACTGTTCCAGTTGCCAATATTTAATATTTCTTTACTAAGAAAGAAATTGTTTTCTATTTTTCAAGTGCTTAGAACGCTTTATACCAAATAGTTCATTTAGTATAGTTAGTAAAATGAAATTCAACCTATAATTCTCTTACAGGATCATCACTAGGGGACACATTTCCTCCCAAATGCTCAATATGAAGAATCTGCAAAACAAAATATATGAGTTATGTCCCAATTTATGGGTATGTCCCAATTGTTGGGTATAAGATCAAGCATGGAAACAGGGTGGCCAAGAAGAGCTCCTTTAGGAAAAATAGTTAAGATGGAACAAAGTTGCTAAAGAAACAAAGGAAAAAATGTCATCTGAACAAGACAAAAGAAGTTGAAGTTGAGCACATAGAAACCCCTTCCCAAATCTTATGAACAGCTACCAGATTTATAAATCAACAAAGCAAAGACTTTGTGGGATAAAAGAAGTCCCAAAGCCAGCCTACTCTGGGATTCATTTTTGAATCCGGACTTAGCAGCTTCTGTCCCTCTGGTTAGTGTCTGCCAGCTAGGACATGGGTAATTGTGAGTGAGAGTATGCATGTCTGTGTGTGTGTCCCAACAACCTGGCCAATGACAATGGGTGATACAATGGAATTCTCAGAGCTTGAAGAGGATAAATGTTTCCAAAATATTGAAGAACATGAAGAGATGGGGCATTCCTTTCATAGCTTTAAACAGGTAGCACTACCTTTGCCATGCCCACAAAACTACCAAGATTGTGTAACCTAACTCTTTTTTCTTTCACAATACACCTGATTAATTAACTTGTCACAATCAAGCTTTCTTGATTGGGAGCTGTTGCTTGGGGCTTTACAAATGCCAGAAATGGAAAAACTAATTATTTTTAAAAAACTTATTTAAAATTTAATGAGGTTTGTATTTTTAGTATTATTGTTGCAATATGACAAGCAAAACTGCAAGAACTGGAGATATGTCCATTTTGGAAACTCCTCATTTTCCTGCTCGTCTTACACATCCTCTAACAAATGTTGTTCCTGCAGGAAATACTGAAAAATAGTTGTATCCTTTTAAATTACATGGAGACATGGCCAGGCCACTTGGACTCTCAAGTATTGTCTCGAAATGGCAAATGTATCTTTCAGCACCTGACATAAAAACAAGAAAAGTGGGCAAGCTCTTAACCAAGAAAACATGTTTGTCATTGTCCATCTTTAATTATATGCCATCTAATAGGGGCTGTGGTGGCTCATTTATAGGATATTGAGTCAAAAGACTATTGAGAAGACAACAGCTTGGCAGTTCTAAACCCAGGAGTGGGAGCCGCATAATGGAATGAGTTCCCATCAATTTGTCCCAGCTCTTTCCCACCTAGCAGCCTGGAAGCATGCAAATGCAAGTAGATAAATATTTTCCCACTTTGGTGGGAAAATACCCAGGGGACATGAAAGAAGCTCCCTCAGGCATCCCCTGGCTAATGGTGATGTCATTAGCTAATCCTTCCAATAGGGAAGAATCTTGTGCTTTTGACACAAATGTACTAGTAGTATCCAGGAATTACTTTCTGCTTGAAGTGAGGGACAAGCTGTTGCCATCTCAGGATCGTAGAGAAACACATTAATCTGACTTAATTCTCAATATTGGTAGTGAGATCACTTCTTCAGTTGTCACTGAGGGCAGCAGGCAAGTTTAGAGAATTCAGAGGATAACTCTCAACATGCTAAAGTCTGATTTGCAGTTTGCTGCTGAGCGCCATGCAATATGGATTTTGTAATACTTGAAAATAATATTATTGCACTGATTAGCTAACATGGATTTTCTTGTATTTTAATTTGCCTTATTTCTCCTTCTTTTAAATGTATTGCTAATAATTTTCCATAAGCCTTAACCTTCTAGAACAGGGGTGTCACAATTTTATTGAGGGCCTCATCAGAGTTGTGTTTGACCTGGGGAGGGCAGGGTGTGTGTGGTCAGGGTGGGCATGGCCAACTTGACATCACTCATGTCAGGAGTACCTGCGGTGGCCCGAGCACTCTGCCAGCGAAAACAGGTTTCTGAGCTCCGTTTTTGGCTGTAACAGCCTCCTGCAACCCTCTGCCAGTGAAAAGGGAGCTCGCAAGGGCTGCACGCGGCCCTCCCAAGCTCTATTTTTGCTGTCAAAATCACTATAGGCTGGTCCATCATTATTTCCAGGGGCCAAATCTAAGCACTCTGAAGGATGGATCAGGGCCCTGGGCTTTGAGTTTGACACCCCTGTTCTAGAAGAATGTAAAAAGCATTTCTTTTAGAAATTAGGACTGGCCAATGTGTTCGATACAAGTATTTGAGTCCAGAGCTGGGAAAGCCATGTGAATGGATCTCATCAATATCTAGTCTGATGTTTTTCCCTTGGAAATCTTTCTTTTACTCAGAATACAACACTCTTTTCCATTCTTATGCTTACATGTTTTTGAATATCTAATTTTTCATGATTTAACTGGAGAGATGATTTTTTTTAATCCGATCAACTTTTACTTTGAAATATCTTTACTGTGCAGACTATAAAAAGAAATGTAAATCTATGTTCTAGATTCTCTCTCTAAGATAATCCCCTTTATCTTGGAATATTTCAGAATAAACCATAAATTAATAGCTCTTTTGTTGTCCCAGTACTTAATTGGGTTTGAGCATACCAAGGCACAAATATAGAACCATATTTGGACAACACTGACTCTTCTTGATTCTCTTGTCTCCTGAGTTCTTGCATCACCTTGCCTACTTGTTAGGTAATTTTCCAGAAAGTTGTTTGAAAACTATTGCTTTGTGTCATTTTTGCTGAGCTGGAAGGCAGAAATATTCTAGCTACTCATCCTTTCCCTGCTTTATACAAACAGAGTCACTAGACAAAGCTTTAAAACTCAGTAAGATTTAAAAAAAAAAAAAGGAGACTTCTATGGGGCATTAAATGAATAAGCCATTGCCTTCACTGGATGCCAAGACATTTTGGGGGTTTGTATGTGCATGTTGCTATGTGTATTAGTTATACATTCATTTTAATTAGTTTTGGTGTAAATATTCTAACCCATCAGGAGTTTTGTTGGAATATGGCTGTCAGTAAGAATGAAGATTAAGTAAGGAGGTTCATAAGTAAATATTTCCTTTGTGCATGGTGACATGATTATTGCAAAAATGCATAGTTTTCTTTACATTTGTTTTATCATTTCCTCACTGAAGATCCATAAAGGGTCCTTTTGAATGAATTTTGGAAAGTCCAGTTGGGAAGAAAAGCTGCTAATAAGTAGAGGTTTCCCCATGATTACAGGCACAATAGCAATAACATAGATGGGATTATAGGTGTGACCAATAATTAATAATTTAATAAGACTTATAATAATTATTTTTAAGGAACACAAGTACTTGATGATACCTACCTTTCTTATTTCATCCTCAGTCTTTCCATTACTGCCAAACAAGAGTAAGACTAATGCTAGTTGCACACCGATGGGGCATATAACAAAATTCCTCCCAGACATCTCCTGTATTAACTGTTTGACAAGGTCCACAGCCAATTTGTTATTAGCATCACATAAGTCTTTCATGGTGGAGCTAAGAGTACCTGGAACAGTAAAGCAATAGATCAATAGTTTGTACTGACATTCATTTTTTTCCTTTGTACAAGAAGGAATAATAGAAAAATGAAAAATACCAGCTAATTTATAACTGCTGCATGAACAAGTTGTACTGAATGTATATTTTATAGCTTAGCCTTTCTCTTTTGATTGTCTACGTTCACACTAATGTGAAGGACGTTCAAATAAATATGTCTGAAGCTTAAGTATCTGCCTCTTCTAATATATCTGAAAATTGTAACTCCTAAGCATTCAAGATAGTTTTTAAGGAATCATAATTTGTCATTGTTTGAACTAGCAAAAGTCATGATTAGCTTGAAATCTTGTTTGTTTAAAAACCCCATCCTATCAAAACTACAGTTTTGCTTCCCATGTTCCCATAAATCAAAACTGATGCTAAACCATGTCTTCATTCATTCATCAATGAACTGTGTGAGCTGAAAACTGAATCACCTGCTTTCAGGCTGCTTGTGGATGCAGGTTATAGGATGGGAGGGATATCTTTAGACTTGCAAGATTGATGTCAGCCTTAGACTTGTGTGCAGCTGTGTCAGAAGCACCAAGGTGTTTCCGGGTTGAAAGGTTTAAGCAATGTCATTGGGAGCTCCTTTCACACTCCCATTAATGTGCCCACCAAAGGATACCTATCTATTTATTTTCAATTACTCACTTTTGAATTGCTAGGTTGTCAATGATTGGAGAGAATACTGTCCCACAGCAGTACTCAGTCTCAAATATGGGCTTGCTAATTGTCAACCCAGTGTCCTAACTATATGAGCCACTGTGTTTCCATCAGACCTATGCGGAAGGCCAGACAAGAAGACAGGAGTACTAACTTTAGAAACAGCAGCTCCAATAAGAGCAAGCGGGGAGGACTTTGCATTTACATACACAATGACTGGTGCACAAACAGCAGAACTTGGTAATAATAATACTACCATGCTGGGTCTTATCACACAAGGGGATGAAACAGCATACATATCTTGTGTTGTTTTGGGTCCGACACAAGACACCATCACCAATACCCTCACCAGACTAAAACCCAAAACCATCCTATAAACAAAAGACAACCACTGTCCAGAAACCAGACCTTCCAGAAACCAGCTGCTTCACCAGCTGTCACACACCCTGATCCCAAAACTAAACAAGTAGACACACACCAAGAACATAGACCCAGATCTCAAACTCAAAGCCAAACCAAAACCCGGAACACTACATCACAGCCACCCACTCAGGATATCACATCACAAAACTCAGGAAATCACACCACAAGAACTCAAGAAGTTATAACACAACAAAGAGCCCAGGAGATCACAGCACAATACACAGGATACCACAACAATAGAACTCACAAGGTCATCACACAGCGCATTACCAAAGCCATTACAACACAGGAAACTGATAGACAAGAGAACACAACACAACAAATGACCCAGGAAATTACAACACAAGACCCAGGATATCACAACAATAGAACTTGCAAGGTCACCACACAGCCCATTACCCAGGCCATTACAACACAGGATGCTGACAGACACACAGCCAATACCTCAGCCACACATGATCTTACAAAAAAGCCAACCAATCTGCAAACATCAACTCCATCAACCAATCAAGAAACAACAACACAGCCAACCAGCCCAGCACACCACCACCCCTCCACCAGCATTCATAGAGAGACAGCAACTCCATTGTTTTGTGCCCACACTAGAACAAAACCAAAAACACCAGTCTGAAGATGGCGAGTAGGACCTCACCGAAACCTTACCAAGATGCTTAAGACATGGGTACAGGTATGTAAGTCTAGGTGTGTTCAGGTCTTTTCCTGTGTAAGATTAAGAGTATCCTGGCAACATTTCGGCGAGGTCTCACTCGCCATCCTCAGGCTGGTGTTTTCTGCTTCATGTCAGAGCAAGCAAAGCTTTATATACGAATATATATCGGTATGTGGAAATGTGCCTAGCCCAGGCATTTCCTGGGGTTAGGGATTTGTTTATAAGTCTGGAGATGTATTCTGTATTTGAATGTATTCTGTGTTTCTGTGCTTTGTGTGACTGTATCGATGGAGGCTCATTCAATTTCAGTGCACAATGTTGTGCACTGACAATAAAGGATTGAATTGAATTGTGGATTGAATTGGATTGAATTGAATTGGGCAAGAGATATAGAAGCACAGCCAGCCAGACAACTAGGCTGAAAAATAGCTTCTATCCATGGGCCATCCGACTTCTAAATGCAACACAACACCACAACTAGACTTAATATGACAGACTTAACAGGACTTACAGTGCCAGTGCAATGTGTGTCTAGCCCCATTATTTACTTGGGTTTAGGGTTTTTTTTATATAAGTCTTGAGATGTATTCTGTGTTCGTGTGTGGTTGCACCAATAGAGGCTCATTCAATTCCATTGTACACATGTTGTACGTTGACAACAAAGGTTTAAACTTTGAACTTGAACTTGGAATCCCCTCAGCAAGTGCCAAAAGTTGCCCAGGTGCTGACGCATACATAGTTCATCCCTATAATGATGGTCAAAACTTCTGGAGACACTCAGAGGTACCACTCATTGTGGTGAACAGTTAGGAGTAGGCAAGCAATGACTTCTCTGGTGCGCTTGCTTGCTTGAACTTTTGGCAGCCCGTGAGAAGGAGGTACATAGCTGAGAAGATATAATGCTGTGGGAATGTCTGCAGGACTGGTTAAAGCCAAGTGGTCTGGAAAACTCTCTGGCATGTGTTCCGTGGCTTCCAAGCTGGCCACACTGAGTACACATCGTGGGCAATTCCTTAGCATTTGCTATGTTATCCAGTCTGGAAAATCTTTGGCACATGCCAAGATGCTCTTGGGTGGCTATTGATGTATTGTGGAGGAAATCTGGCATCTGATGAAACTAGAAGAGGCAAAAATTATGGGGGTTTGGCATCTCTGGAGGTTTTTAAGAGGCAGGATAGTCACCTCTCAAAGAAGTTTTCATGTATTTTTCTACACTATAGTGTAGAGGATTGGATCAGGTTATTTTTGTGGTCCATTCCTCTTCCAAAATTGTATGATTTTATGACAAACCGCATGAATAGTAATTTTTATATAGCATAAAAGGTGACCCACTTTTTAAAGAGGGAATAAATGATGCCATGTGATGAATTCCTTTCAAAGAGAAATGTAGCTGGGGGAAATCCTAAGAAAAGCAGCAGCGACACAGCAAAACAAGGCAAAAAGAGTTAATTGTCATCTTACCCTCAACATGGGCCTGAATGGATCTGTCAACTGAAGAGAGAGAGAGCGAAAGAAAGAGAGAATTAAAATATGTCACTCAGACCTCTGTTCGGATAATTAGCTGATCAGCACTCTTAAGAATCTGAAAATGGAAAACATTAGCATATTCTACATTGTACATGTAGCCCCGAGTAAGCACTGCTGATTACCTTAGTAGAGAGAGGATAAAAACAAAGCAATTGCTTTGCCAGCTTTAGATCTATTGCCAGTTGCTTTCCTAGCAATGTATCTGAATTGCTGGCCTCCCAGAGAGTTGTCATGAGGACTGCGGGAGGATGAAATCTGGTTTAACCCATCTTGCCTTCCCATCTGTTTTTGTCTGCGTGTCCAAGGGGGACAATGTTTATATTTATAAGCCACCCTGGAAGCTTTTTGGCTAAAGAATGACGAAGGGACAATGTATTATATGAATTAGCAAATAAACAATCCCAGTCCATTCTGTTAATTATCTTGGACTGACCACCAAGCAGCAGAATCATGGCTGGTTTCATTCTATATTGCCGCGTGGATGGTTGGATGTCAACTTCCAAAATTCCCCAGCCAGCATGGGGAATTCCATATGTTTTACAGTTGCCAAGATTGAAAAAGACCGCTCCACTGGGATTCTTTAGAATTCTGTCTGAACAGAACATAATAACAGAGTTGGAGGGGACCTTAGAGGTTTTCTAGTCCAGCTCTGGCAGGACACCCTATATCATTTCAGGAAAATGGTTGTCCAATCTCTTTTTAAAAACTTCCAGTATTCACAACTTCTGGAGGCAAGTTGTTCCACTGATGAATTGTTCTAACTCTCAGGAAATTTATCCTTAGTTCTAGGTTGCTTCTCTCCCTGATTAGTTTCCATCCATTGCTTCTTGCCCTGCCTTCAGGTGCTTTGGAGAATAGCTTAACTCCCTTTTCTTTGCGGCAACCCTGAGATATTGGAACAATGCTATCATATCTTCTCTAGTCCTTTTTTTTGTCCATCAAACTAGACACACCCAGTTCCAGCACCCGTTCTTTATATGGAATTGAATAATCTCAGCACAGCAAGAATCCAATCCTTTACTGCCTCTTGGTGGTCAAAATATATAAAGACACCACACTGTTAAGAACTGAGAAATTCTTCAGGTAAAAAAAAATCTCATACATGGGGAGATAACATAATTTAATATCCCAATCTCTCTAGTTTAAGAGCCTACGGGCAAGCGATCATATATACCATTCTGACAGATTGTCAACTTCCTAGGAAACATGTCTCCAAAGTTATAGTTTGTCCCCGAGCGGCATCATTCATTCAACACTGGAAATAATTGACTTTGGGTTGAAGGCTAAGCATAAGCTGAGGAAGATAAAAAGGGGGAATGCATCTGAGAAGCAGCTGAATTATCCATAAAGAATTGCTAATTTCTATTTCCAACCCTTCCCCTTCTGTTGAAGCACCTTGGAGTCATTCTGTTCTAAAATTCAAGATGAATAAAGAACAGTATTGGGAATAAGCTTAGGTTTTAAGAGAAGGATTTTCACCAAGGGAGACATGCCAATATAGAAAACAATTATCAGTGCTAACCCCCTTCTCTGCCAGCTAGATCAACTTTCAGCATATGCTAGTTTTCTCTTCTTTTCTCCAGAGTCTAGGAATTGCAATGACAGGTTCAGTGGTTAACTAAATAATAATCAACATCAAATGCCTTAAGTTATGAAAATGGGTAAGGATATAAAATGCAATCTAGAGAAAATCAAATTACTGTATTCAGAGCGGCCTATTTAAATTGGAATTGATCCTTGAAGCTGATTTTATTGCATCAGTTTCAGAAATTTAAGGATGTGCCTCTATTACAGTCAGCACTACTTATGACTTATGAAGGAAACTCTCATTTGGAGGGCTCTTAACACAGGCTAGGGACTTGAGGCTATGATATAATTGAATTTCTTTTTAGAAATTTCTGACCATAATTCCTTTTGGCTGCACACACTTCATTGGGATTAAACTGCTCTGAACTCAACTGAAGTGATGATGTTCAAATACCCAAGAACTGACTCGCATTATTAGAGTGTTTTGATATCTTTTTGAAGGAATGCGTAGAAGCTCAAGTAATTACTTGTCCTTTTTCCGGCCATTATACCATCCTACAAATCTTATTTATGCTTTTCTTTGGGTATGAGGCTAAAGTAGGAACAACAGAGCACAAGTATGAATGCTGGTTTTGCTAGCAATATCATATTCCAACTCTAAATGCCTGTCACCATCCAACTGACCATGCCCAAATCCCTCACAGAACATTGGATTTCTTAGGAATGGACTTTCCCAATGATGTGGAATTTCTATGTACCTCCTTGAAGTCATCAGCACTTGCTGCATAGACAATAAGAATTATGATTAAAAGAAGGACTAGGAGGTGACATGATAGCAATGTTCCAATATCTAAGGGGCTGCCACAAAGAAGAGGAGGTCAACTTATTCTCCAAAGCACCTGAAGGAAGGACAAGAAGCCATGGATGAAAACTAATCAAGGACAGAACCAAGTTAGAGCTAAGGAGAAATTTCCTGACAACGAGAACAATTAATCAGTGGAATGACTGGCCTTCAGAAGGTGTGGGTGCTCCAAAACTGGAGGTTTTTAAGAAGAGATTGGACAGCCTTTGTCTGGAATTATAGAGGGTCTCCTATAGGGGTTGAACTAAAAGACCTCTAAGGTCTCTTCCAACTCTGTTATTTTATTCTATTATTCTGAGCAGAATAATAGTAGGCTAAGGACTAAGAAGTACAACCATATCCCATTCTACACTTACTTGTTTTATAGGCCAAAAATCTAGGAAGGATAGTACAGGTAGTCCTTGACTTATGACTACAATTGAGCCCAACATTTCTGTTGCTAAGTGGGTAGGTGGGTGTGGCTAATTGGGTGGGTGTGGCTGACAGGGTGGGTGTGACCAGCTTGACACCACTCCCAAAACTGCTGGCATATTTCCTCTTCGCATTGGATAGACCGGGCCGAAGCCGCACTGGGTAGACCGGGACGAAGCGACACAGGCCAACCCCTTAAATTTTCTAGGACAGCCTCGCAGGGTGGATCTAACCATATCACGGGCCAAATCCAGCCAGTGGGCCTTGAGTTTAACACCCCTGGCCTATATTTTTTTTTCTTTAATTTGCTTTGAATTTTTTTTAAAAAAAAACTTGGATTTTTCAAGCTTTTTTTAGAAGCTGCAATTTCACGGGACTTACCCTGGGATCCTTCTGAAGGAGAGTATGTGGAAGAGCTCCAGGTCTTGTCGCAACATCGATAGGATTTGAAGTCTGCAAATGGCACATGTAACATACGTGAAACATATATTGTTTAAACATACATACATTCAAATATAATCAGTTTTGGAACATGAGGGAGCTCACAGATAAATCCCACATTGCTTCAGTGGTGGCATATCATCTTTTACTTCCTTTCCCCACATTTCTGTGAAACTCAGGACTAAACCCCATGTTGCTTCAATGATGGCATCTCATCTTTTCCTTCCTATTCTCACATTTCTGTGAAGCTCAGGATTGAATCACACATTGCTTCAATGAGGTCATCTGATCAGAAATGAAACCGCCTTGAAGGGTCTCCAACTCTATTTTTCTAAGTTGATAGAGATGTGTGCAATTTTGGGAAGTTGAAGTATGGTTTCAATGTCTTTTTAAAGTCCATCTTGGGCAGTGACCAACTTGTCCATCAGATAATTTTCTCCAGACTTGCAGGGCCCACCTTTTGCTTTAAGATTCTACATCTGAGTAAGGAGAATAGATTGGTTTTTTTTTTAAAGAAAATGGCTTAAACTTGAGCCATATACACTAAATATAATGTATATATTATGATGGTAAGCCACCCAGAGTTACTTGTGGTAAGATGGGCAGCCAATAAATTTAAGAGAGATTCTACATTTTAAATAGACTGTAGTGGAAGAATTTCAGAGTGTGAATGATGAAGCTTTAAAAACTGGCCTTTCCCATTTTTCCTGCCCTATTCCACCATTTCTAACCACAGCATATTATTTCAACCCATAGACATACAGTATGTGTGCATGGGGATAAATCAAGTATTTCCCCTCTAAATCACAAACTGCAAGACTGTTCTTCGGGTAAGAGCAACTGATTCTGAAACCAAGAGAAAATATTCAGTTAAGGAAGCATTTCCTTTAAAAAAAAATATTCAGAAAACAAACCATCTACAATTCTATGGATGATTTAACTCCAATGGATTCTTAACAGACTGATTAGCATACATATGAAGGCCTCTGCTAATGAGCCATAATCTACATATTTAAGCAGCCTGAATCACTGGTGTTCACACTGAGTAAACTTCACTGTGGACTCATGTTGAAAAAAGTGTAGATTTAAAACACACTGCTGAAAACATAAGATTTCCATTTTATATACAACCAACCGCCACATTCACAAAATACTCCATACAAAGAAATAAAAGATCTAAACTGTATGGAATGACTAGGCAACTTTGGGCGAGTCCTCCCACTCATTGAGAAGTCAAGGGCATCCAATATTCTAACCATCGGAAGGAGTCAATGTCTGAACACATGAAATTACCAAGGTAATGAAGAGTATCCAATGCCTATTGCATTCAACTTAAGAGACAATGGGTGTTTAAAAGACCTCTCCAAAAGGAACTCAAGAAATGTTAGACCAAGTTAATTTCTTTCTTTTTTTAAATCTCTGCAATTCACAGGTTGGGTGAAGGCAATATGATTAACATTTCTGCTTTGAGTCTTCCTCTCAAAATATTTGCAGGTCAATGACACCTCAGAATTTGCCCCAGATCTTACCTTCCCCTGTGTAAATTGTAGTCCCAGGATTCTTTTTAAGACACTGTTTGAGATTTTCACAACACTATTTCCTCTATATGTTTACTAATTTTGCATGAGACTATTCAAATTTAGAAAGATTTATACTTTCTGTCACTTTTTAAAATACAGTTAGTCCTAGACCACAATTAATTCCAAAATTTATGTTGTTAAGTGAGACACTTGTTAAGTGAGTTTTGCTCCATTTTACGACATTCCTTGCCACCGTTGTTAAGAGAATCACTGCAGTTCTTCAGTTAGTAACCCGGTTGTTAAGTGAATCTGGATTCCCCACTGACTTTGCTTGTCAGAAGGTCTCAAAAGGGGATCACATGATCTTGTGACACTGCAGCAGTCATAAGCATGAACCAGCTGCCAAGTATCTTACTTTTGATCACAATGATCTCGGGGACGCTACATAGATCATAACTGTGAAAAACGGTCATAAATCATTTTTTTCAATGCCGTAACTTTGTAACTTTTAATGGTCACTAAGCAAACTCTTATAAGTCTAGGACTACCTGTAAAATTGGTTTTAAAATATTACTCCTCCAAAAGGGTGATGAACTGCTTTCTTAAATTATCATTATTTGAATCACTCACCTCAAACCTAAAAGGGCCCGGAGATGACACTATAATATTTTTTCCTTGATTATATCCTTTCCCTTATGTGCATCCTGTGTATAGCCTGTGGATCCCTACTGTGGGTATCCTATCCACCCCATTCTCCAGATTTAAGGGAGAAGATGCCAAGTAAAGAAATTCTCAAGAAAAAATAGCAGTAGCCAATAGCACTTAAGACTTTTATATCACTTCTTGGGGCCTTACAGCACTCTGTGAGCAACTTACAATGTCATCATCTTGCCCCCAACAATCTGGGTCCTCATTCTACCAACCTAGGAAGGATGGAAGGCTGAGCCAACCTTGAGCTTCATTCGGATCAAACTCCAGGCTGTGGGCAGAATTTGCCTGCAATACTACATTCTAACCACTGTACTACCAGGGCTCTAGGACAGTGGTGGCAAACCTTTTTGGCTCCAAGTGCCGAATGTGAGCATGTGCCTTCCGTGCACGCGTGTGGCTTCTGCACATGCATGATTTGAGCATGCATGGCTTCTGCACATGCACAATTCACACACACATCTTTTACGCATGCACATGCTGCAGTTGCATGCACATGCTGCGGTTGCATGCACATGCGCAGTCACCTGGGAGTCACATGTGCATGCAGCCGCACATGCATGCACAGTCATGCGGGTGTCGCACACACATGCGCATGAGCAGTTCAGTGAGTTCAGGTAACAGCTGGCGTGCCAGCAGAGATGGCTCTGCATGCCACCTGGGGCACGTGTGCCATAGGTTCACCATCACGGCCCTAGGAGATTACTACAGTAACTACCAAGCAAGTAGCTCCAAGACAGATAGAGGCAGGCCAGGTTGTGTAAAAGCCAAGGGACTTTTGTTTGTTTGCCAACTGTGTAAGTTTCCTCAATCAGAGTCTGCTGCAACCATCTTCAAGACCAAGAAAAAGACCACCGCCATTTACATTATCTGGCATTGCAAGAGACCAAAAAAAAAAAGACCCACCCACCCCCACTCTGCAAACAAGAACAGAACCACACAACACAAACGCCTAAGCAATTAAAGTTCACACTATACAGTCTAAGTTTACCTTGGGTTGAAACGCTCCTTGCAGCGAGCCGAAAGGACCAGTTGGCGGTATCATAGGAGGGATCCCAGACACAGCAGGAGGATAGGAGTGGAATAACTGTGGCAGAAACAGATCACCATTACTGACTTTCTTTCCTCCCCTTTTATATATATATAATATATATACATACACACAAGTTTTGCAGCTTCAATTTACAAGAAAGCAAGAGATACAAGAGAGACGGTGGACTGATAATGGAAAAAATAAACCCACGAAGGGCCACTGAAGCTTATTAATCTGTCGACTGCTAGGCGAAGGAGGAAATGATAAACCCACAAAGAAATGACAACAAAGACACAGCAAAAGGTTACACAGAGCATTTGTGACATGCAAGATGAGAGACGATTGCTATGGAGGGAAGAACTTGGTTGAGTGAATGCATCATGAGGCAGAACTATAGCAGATATAAAAATTATCTCTGCAGTCTTGCGTTACGGAAAATATGTGAGCATGGGGACGGAGCTAGTGCAGAAAGAAGATCTCATTGTCATTTGCATTAGATGCAGCACTGAAATCATGGCACGCAAGTTTTACTATCCGCCCCAAAGACTTTTCATTCAACTTCCAGGCAGCTTCTCAGTGATTGCTGATACCTGGCAAGTACAATACAATTCAACTTAATGGTTGCAGGACTGGTTAAAGTAGAAGTGTGAAAATACAGGAGGGAATTGACTTATGGATAAGATTTTTTTTTTTAAATGCACTTTTTATTCTCTTTTTGCTTTGACCCACACCCACTTATTGGTTATTCAGAATAACAGAGTTGGAAGGGATCTAGAAGGTCTTTTAGACTAACCCTCTGCTCAAGTAGGAAACTGTATACCATTTAATATCTTCTAAAAAACCTCCAGTGTTGGAACACCCACAATTTCTGGAGGCAAGTCATTCCTCTGAGTAATTGTTCTGTCAGGAAATTTTTCCTTAGTTCTTGGTTGGTTCTCTCCATCCACTTCTTGTTTTGTTTTCAGGTGTTTTGGAGAAAAGGTTGACTTCTCTGTGGCAGCCTTGCAAATTTCAATTTCAAATTCAAATTTTATTTGTCACATGCACAATCATACATGGTACAATATGCAGCGAAATGCAGATTCTGACCACATGAACTCTGCCATGCAATTAATAGCTAACTCTCAATCTCCCCCAGAAAAGTAATGCATCCATGACTTAAATAATATAGATTATAGGAAGCTGTTCTTTGCACTAGATTACTGCTTCATTTAGCTTAATAGAGCTAAATCCATTAAGACTGCTTACTTTCAGAGAAATATGTTTGCCTCCAGACCATACCCTTCCAGGGATAGGGAGGTGGGGGATGGGGTGGGTTGAGAGCCAACAGTTCTGAGATGTCAATCATCTAAATTCACGGTGATCTGACAGATGTTTCATCCAAAACATCTAAAACATCTCAAGCCACTTCTGGTTTAGAAGATTTGCTTATGGGAACCACCAATTATCTCCAGAATAAAATGATTTGGAAGAGATTTAATCGTTCTGGTCCACGATGGGCAGGTTTTGCACACTCCTGTTGTCTAAGATACTAGTCCACAGTAACGGAATAACAGAGTTGGAAGAGATCTTGGTGGCCCTTCTAGTCCAACCGCCTGGTCAGGCAGGAAACCCTACACCATTTCAGACCAATCGTTGTCCAATTTGTTCTTTAAAAACGCCCAGTGTTGGAGGATTCACAGTCTTCAGGATTTCCCATCCATACTTGGAGGATCAGGAAAATGAACCTGAGACCATCTTTATCCCAAATATTATTTTGCCACTGAGCAAAAGCACAGTTGCTTTTGAACTTAAAAAGCAGTTTAGAAAACAGTCTCTTCCCCCCCCCCCCCAGTTTTCTATATATATTGAAAAAGGAAGGGGAAAAAAAATACTCTGCGGTTTTTGATATGAGATTGGCAAAAATTGCTCTTTAATTGAAGACGGGGAAGAAATTGTTATGAGTTCCAGGATTCCTGTTCCCACTTCCCCTGCCATTAAAACGCAATTAAGAGCACGGAATTCATGCATTATACGTAAAAATGAAACGTATATAGCGTTCCGGCATTATTAGTGTAATATAGTATATCATCACACCGAGCGCACAAAGAAATGATATCTCAGCTTCTCTTCCATGACTTTAATTTAATAATTACTTAATTGTCTGGAAAAGACACAGTTGGGAAATGTAATAGCACTACTTGCAATCCTAGCTAGGTAACTTGGAAGCTTTGTATAAATAGAGACACAAATAACAGAACAGAATAACAGGATTGGAAGGGATCTTGGAGGACTTCTAGTCCAACCCCCTGCACTGCCAGAGACCCTATATTATTCCAAACAAATGACTGTCCAATCTCTTCTTAATAACCTTCAGTGTTGGATAACCAATTACTTCTGAAGGCAAGCCATTCCACTGATCAATTGTTTTCACTGTCAGGAAATTTATCCTTAGTTCTACATTGGTTCTCTCCTTGATTAGTTTCTCTATGTCCTGCTTTCAACTGCTTTGGAGTGAAGGGAACTTGAGACTTGAGAGTCCAAGCATAATACACGGCTTGGAAGTGGCATATAAATGTTATAAATAAATACATTTAAGGATTCATTACATTTAAATCCTACACATTCTCCAGGAACAAATGTCACCTTGCATAGCATTGTCCTTCCACTGTATTTCTCACAACAGTAATCCAGTGAAGTAGATTGAGCGGGATTGGCCCAGTTGCCCAGCCCAGTTTCATGACTGAGACAGGATTTGAACTTGAGTTTTGTCAGTGTATTTGGTTCACCGACTGAAAGACATGGTAACAAGGTCAGCCAATGAATAGACATAGCAACAGATCATCCAGTGGGAGCTGATTGGTGACTGAAACAGTTTTGGAGCCGGGGCGTGGCTTAGCTCTGTGCTCAGCTCTGAAACAGAAACTGAAACTTAAGCATGCTATGCTTAGCTCTAAACTGAAACTATTACCTCCTCTCCTCTGCTTGTGTTTACTTCTTCTCTCTACCATGTTGAAAGAGCTTTTGGTATAGTATATTTACTTCATGTGTTATATTATATAAGTTACTGAATCCTGCTAAGTCAGTTACTTGTGTGTGCTTCTGAATGTGATTGCTGCTGCAAACTCTGACAGATTTCTCTTAATCTAACACCTTAAAACCAGTGGTGGAATGCAGTTGGTTTTACTATCGGCTCAGTGCTATCTGCACTGCCGCACGGCTTCTAAAATGCAAGTTTTTTCTTGAAAGAGGCAGCCCGGGTGAGTAGGAAGGCTGTGGAGGAGCACAAAACAATTGTTCTGCAGGATTAAGGTGAGCAAAAAGGAAAAAAAGAAGGGGATATAGGACAGGAAATGGTAGGGGTGGGGTCCAAACGTCGCCGCTACCAGTTCAGTAGCTTAGCATGGATTCATTGACTGACTGCACTACCAACAATGCTCTCTAGTTCTTGACTGAAAACCTACACTCTAGGCCGGTGTTGGGAACTCCGACCCCTTCCAGATGTTCCTGGATTACAGTCTCATACAACCCAGCCCCCATGACCATAGCATAGAAAGGAAATAGAAAGATGTACTTTAATATTAAATGGGGGGGTAGGCCTCTTCAAATTAGAATTTTTTTTTCAAACTTGGACCTTGGTTATGCCTGCCTCAAGAGCCATGTAGTTTTATTGTTGACGTTTTTTAAAAAACGCTGCAAAATCCTTTCCAAGCATCAAAAATATGTGTATTTGTGCATTAAAATTACTTAAAATTTACACAGGTGTTCATGTGTTTG